>JANEYF010005120.1:0-35074 GCA_029963845.1 Rhamnusium bicolor
ACACTTTTCTTGCAACCGTTTTTCTAAATCTGTTCAACGAAAATTATCTGATTTATTTTATTCTAGCCAAATACGCATTAATTTGGGACGTAGAAAGCATGGTTTTAGTTTAAACTTTATTATCCCTAGATTGTTAGATCTGCCATTTTATAAAAACAAAAGTCTCATTGTTCCCATCACGGTGAACAATGATACGGTGGTATTATAAAGTTCTTACTCGGGTGGCAAAATGTTCCGTGGGAAAGGTCATAGGAACCGCTTGGATTATTACAAATAATTTATTTCTATAAATCCGTAAGCTCTTCATCCTCGTGCAATGGGCCTCAGGACAATTGATTCAGGAAAATTGGTCCAGAGTAATTTGATATTTAGTTATAGAACAAAATCATTTTATATTTCCAATATAGAAACACCTCCTCGAGGTTTGGCAACAAATGGCCCAGGACAATTGATTCAGAAAAATTGGTCCAGAGTAATTTGATATTTAGTTATAGAACAAAATCATTTTACATTTCAATATAGAAACACTTCCCGAGGTTTGGCAACAAAGGTGCCTAGAGACACCCTGTATAATAATACTATACTTCGAAAATGGATGTTTTCGATTTCTAGGCGATAAAAAGAAGCAAGGGCCATATGAGAGTAGATGAAAAATTTACTGGACGAAAAATTATGGGATGAAATTGCTTTAGACCAATTTTCCTGGATTTTCTGGATAATTGTCCTGGACCATTTATACTAGGAACAAGATTTCACAATATGCGTGTTCATTAATATTCATAAAACTTATCGTGGCACATTGAAATTCTTTAAACCAATATCAAAACAAATTGTAGATTAAGGCCTTTTCTGTCACGCGCTTTTCGAGCCATCTTAGTTTGGGTAAAAACCAGAACGATATGGTCAGTTTTAACTCCTAAATGTCATCTGTTGTAATGAATCCACTGATTTTCTAACCCCCCCAAAAACAAATTTCCACTTCCTTTTCGATACATTCTGTTCCGTTAGAATTTGACCAACAAAAAAAAAAAAAAAAAAAAAAAAAAAAAAAAAAAAATTTCTAAATATTTATGCATTGTCACATAAATAAAATTTAGGTGTCATTAGTTTTTAGTTGGTTACCTTATTGGTGAGTATTTTGCTGCATTTATATTGCGTATTTTATTTTCGTATAATCAAAAGGTATGTCGTACAGGGTCAGTAATATTGACTTCTGCAGCCTCTTCTTCAAAAACGTGCAGCTCTTGATGAATGATTTTCATTTTCGTGACTTACGCCTAAATAATTTAATAAATCTAAAAAAATCAGTCCTTGATATAAACATATAATAGTATGCACAAATAATTCTGTGCTTTTTTCGTAGGGTTTTGAACTTTTGTTGTATTCACGCCATTCAGTTATAGGAAATGGCTAAATTATCTGTACACTAGACTTTACTACTTCATACCCTCACACGAACTTGGCTTAAAAAATTACTCCTGAAATAAAGTGCGCGTAATATATGGGTTGCCCGTAATGTTTCGACGTACTTCGACATACTCCAATGAATACATATGTTTACGCTTTTACAGACACGATTTATATCCATCCCTTCATTTACTACCCCTCCACGAATCAGCGGGGTAACTAGCATCTGAGAATAATGAAAATACAGATGAGTATATTATGTAAATTCACACATACACGTACAAAACATGCATGTATATATTGGCGTAACTGAATACACGGCCCCCCCTTTAAATAAAATCAATATCCTCTAAACGTTCCCTGACAGAAAATTGCATGGTCTCTGTCTCATATCTACGGGAAGCTGCATTTAGTTATTATCAATTTGACAGGACATCTATATATCCGACTGGTGCTGAAATAATTACGTTAATGATTTATCATTCACTAATATTGTTGTTAAATTTTAATATTTTTTATACCTATCAATTTCATATTTATTATTGTAATCTCTGTTATGAATAATTAGTAGCGCTTCTCTATGTTAACTGAATTTACGGATACTAACTGTTTGCAATAAAGCAAAGAGTAATGGTTATAGGGACGTTCAGCCATTTCTGATTTATTCTGTTTTTATTTGTAAATTTATTTTAGGTTTTTTTCCTGATAAAATCCATATATAATATATAAATACACAGAAAAAATCATCTTAAAAAAGAATGAAAGTGTAAAGTAAATTTGTTCGTAAACCTTTTTGATCCATTCTTCAAATAAACATATCAAGGTCTCAAGTTTCGGTAAAGGTCCATCTACAGGGAATATTATGATACAAAGATCACAGGCTCGCAAATAAAACTTATGGTGGGGGATTTCTATATTTTAATGTAATTCTGTATGACTATTTCATGCCGAATCCAAAAATGACTTGCATTTGCTCTATTTACGCAAGGTCTTTTTCACAAAGAAAAATAGCACGAACTATTTTCTAAAAAAAATGTATATTAAATAATGCATTACAGTAACATCCTTCCTCATTTTTATTAATAAAATTTAAATCAAAATTTACAAAAGTACCTGCAAGAAAATAACGTTGCAAAAAAAGTTGTTTATATTTTTACATGTCTCTTTGCGAATGAAGATATGGTTTCTTTACTTTCAAATGAAGCCCGTTTATGTAGCTTTTCACCTTCAGAAGATTCTCTTCTTTAAACACCAACAATATTCAGCCATCATTATGACGTTCCATCTTCCTTGATATCTCATCTAAACCTATTTAATGTCCTTAAAAGCTTTCACCTTGTTCTTCACTCACTTTCTGAGATTTTTTGAAAAAATAGTCAAGATGGAATGGAGAACATGAAGTTTCAAACTCATATTGCACCCCAATGTTTTATAATTTTTAACATATCGAAGACTGTATTCTTGAAATCAGATCTCGTTATTACTTAAGAACTTTTGAACTACATTTTTGAAGACAACCCATGCAGCCTTTTCTTTTATCATTCATTGTTGGGTCAAACACTCTGTCTTTCATTAACTCTCTAATTTGTGGCCCAACAAAAATACCTTCCTTGAGCTTGGATTCTGATAAACTAGGAAACTTGAACATAAATACTTGAAGAACACACATAGCTTTTGTTGAGAGCTTTAACAAATTGCTTCATTAGCCCCAACTTAACAAAACGGAGGCAGAAGAACTTTTTCGGATCGACCAAACTTTCCTTGTACAATATTTTGAATCAGGTACTAAGTTAATTCTACGTGGTCATTCTTTCTTTTGCCAATGTTCGCCTCTCTACTTCTTATTGTCCTATTCGCATAAGAAACAGTGCATTTTAGTATTGGGTGACTGGGTTGGCTACATACCTTACCTAAGATTTTAAAATCTCCACATAACATCCAGTTGTGGTCTGCATATTTCACCTTTTCAAGTAGGAGTTTCAAATCTTCATATCTTTCTTTAAATGAACAGAGGTGCAACCGGGACTGATGCGTATATATTACCATTACAAATAATACACTTTTAAACTCCTTTTTAATGAGTCCAGTCATTTTTGTCAGATAAATGGATGTCTAAATTTGCTAACCAAACCTGGAACATCATGGCAGTAAACAAGGGGATTCCTTCGATCAAAGTATTCTAAAATTCAGTTTAACGTTTTCTATACCATGAGAAAGTCATTCCAGAAGAAGTAAATTCTTTCACCAGTCTATATCGCAAAAGTTCAGCAGACTCTTTGAAAGTCCCAAGTCACGAATTAAATGTTTAGTTCATTCTGAGTAAAAGCTGAGGCTGAGTAATTTTAATGAAAAGTCTTCTATCCGAATCTTCAATTTCTAATTGAATCAGAATCAGACGACAAAAGAGTATAATTCTCTGGTACAGCAGGTACAGGTACATCTGGCCCATGCGCTACTGGCCTTCCATTGCTGATGCAGCGTTCTCTGAAAATTTTTTCTTATTTTTAGTATTAAATCCACTTTACCTCACTTATGCCAAAGTAACAAATCTTCTCCATGATTGCTGGGTTCTTGCTACACCATTGTATGTTGAAAGGTAAGGATTTCTTTTTAGTTTTGAGTTCACTTCCGTAACGATAGCATGTATGACAAGCTCTGTGTGGCGCCCATGTTTTGTCTTGGTCTCTAAGCTTTTCTACACCAAAGTACGCACGATAACTTCTTTTCACGAATTCCGTAATAGTTTCTTTGTCTTTTTTAACTGTATATGAACCACAAATGTAACAAAAACACATCGGCGCTATTTTTACAATGTCTTGAGGACATGACGAATTTTTAATAACTTTATCACGCTATTATATACTGTAAGCACACGTTCAACCACAGTTAACTTACTACTGACTGCTGTATGTGCTTTTCGAATACTATATGTATATTCTGGTTCTAACTAGAAACGTCTAGATTAAAAGGCAGTGGTCCTTAACAATTTTATTTTAAAAAGATATGTATTAATTACTAATAATGTCATTATGTATGTTTAGAGTAAACAGTGCGTGATACACGAAAACTAATAATACTGCAGAGTTCAGAACGACTTACTCTAAAAATGTAAAGAATTTGTAGACCCCTAAGCCTAAAACCATGCAGGCCTGTGAATTAATTATGAGTAAAGTCAGACATAAAGTTTAAATCTCAGTTACAGTTACAATTAGCTACGAAGACATATGGGAACTTAGGATGGCAATATTTTGGGTTGTTTGCGTCACATATGTCTAAAAAAGGAATAAAGTGCTGACGCTAATACTCTTTTCTCTTAGATTATTTTGTGGGAGTGCTTTAATACGCTTCGTCAGTTCTGTCCAGTTGACTCAAATGGGTGATGTTCTGTCCATGAAATTCTTTGATGATAAAATGTTAGATTCTCCTTATATCTTACATGAATTTGAGGAACAGTAAGCTATACTGACAGAATCGAAAACTAAAAAATATTAATAATTCTAACATAATTTGAGCCGCAAACTTTTACTTTTTATGTATTATTTTTCTATGACCAAGATACTTACTCCTTTTTTTAAATATTAATTAATTAGTGATCCAATAATCAAGAAAAATATGTTTGAAAATTAGGTTTCAAATTGAAGCAAAGTAGGTACTGTGAACCGCGACTAACCAATCAGTAGAGCGCACTATATATAAGATTGTCCTTCTGTCACTATTCATACTATTTTTACACTATGTAATTTTCAAGTTTTGAAATGCATCCAGCTGTCTAGTATTTGTTACATTCTGATTAATTTTAAATTGCTAATATCTATTTTATGGTTGTTCTCATACACATGTTGGGCAACACCAGACTTATCTGTTCTATCATATTTGAGCTGAGCCATATGCTCCTTGAATCTAGTTTGAATTGATCGTCTAGTTTGTCTGGTGTAGAACTAAAATTCTACAAAAAACGTAATTATCTCGAAAAAATAATTTTACCCAAAAAATCACCCAGATCACATAGAAGGCCCTCAGCCATTAGAAACATTCAAAAAAATGCCCGAGACCGAAATTACACGGGTTCAAAATATCACATGTCACAACACTTTTTTTTAGCAAATTAGATAAAGAATAAAAAACCATATTCAAAACTTCAAACCGCAATATTTTATCTTAATTCTCCGATTTTTAAAAGCCGAAATAGTAAAATTAATTTTCCTTAAAAAACCGCTCCACAGTATAAGCGCGACGACCGCGGTGCATTTACAAAATTAAAATGACCAAAACTTATACAGACATTCATAAGCAATAATTATAAACCGGTCTGAACGATTTCATTGCAATCCGAGAGGCCCCACAAAATTTTAATTTCAGTGGTCGACAGAAGCAAATAATTATCAGAGGCCAAAGCCATTATAAAATATTAAAGCTAAATTACTTCCTCATCCCTCAAAGCGAGGAAGTTATGTATTCGAAAAAAATTTTATTTTACAAATTGTTCATTATTGAGAAAAGTTGTAGTCTTGGTGACCTTTTAGGCAGGCTAGTAATATCCGAGTTGTACGTCAACTTGCCGAATTTCAACAATTTTTCAAGAAATTTTTTGAAAGTGTTTGTAATTGTGAATTTACGTTCATCTAAAGGACTCCTATCCAATTTTATTTTTGGTCTTAATGACTTGGTCAAATAAATTTTTTACTTTCACAAATCACCTGATCTCGCTAATAAAATTCAATTTTGTAAGGAACACTTTGTTCAAATTATTTTTGACCTCAGCGACTTTGAAATAAAAAATTTCATAGTCTCTACAAGCATTCGCAGGGCAGTAGAAAGACATTTTTGCACAGACCCCCCTGTTCAATTTTATTTTTACATAAAAAATATTTTCAGTATTTAAAGTCATTTTCAGGCTAGAGAAAAGCCAAATTGCCAGGATCCCCCTGTGACAAATTTTTTTAAGCCCTAGTAAATAAATAGTGTACGCCAGTTGATTAAATTCTTCAGCTACAAAGTCAGAGGTAGAAACAAGTCCCTCCAAGCCAGGATCGCCAAAGAGGGGTTGCTGAAATCTCGCTCAGCTCTGCTAGCATAGCCAAAGGCACATAGATAATTCAACGAGGCTAAGAACAGGCTACCTTACCTCTCCGTATAATCAAAATCGACCTTGAGAAAATTCCATTCTGACGATCAAATACCAAGGCAACAAAAGTAAGATTATTTTCGTGGCAGCAAGTCACGTGGCGCCCAACTTAATTAGATAGAATAACAACCCAGCTAGGGGGAGAAATCACAGGTTTTCAAAATGCAAACAAAGCCTTGTCTTATTTGTGACATGTCCAACATCAGGACTGTAATTAAAACTATGTGCGAAACACTTTAACCCTGCTCTTGAGTACTCACAATATTTTGTGCAGTCGGATTTGCAACCACAAAATATGAGATTAAGTAACACGAATTTGTAGTCTAAATTACTACCCCACCCCTGTGAGGAAGTTATGTATTCGTGAAAAAAATTTTAAAAATTTTTATTGCATTTCTGGACGAATCTCGATGAATTATGACGATACACAGAATTTCAGACAGCAAAAATGTTGTGTCTGTGTGGTTCGCGATAGCAGCTACAATTTTTAAGATAAAGCTTTCAAATTTGGTACACACATTCTAGAAGTCAAGGAAGAGATTGAGTTCGTGGATGAGCAAAATCGGTCCCAATGTCTAAAAAAAATATTAGTGTCACCGATGTGACTTTTTTGAAACGTCAATAAATTTAACTTTTTTTGAAACGTCAAAGTGACTTTTTTGAAACGTCAAAATATGACTTTTTTGAAAAGTCAAAAATTACTATTATTATCAACTCCACCACACGTCGAGTTTAACTACGGTGAGGAAGTTCTGATCCCCAAGTAATTGGTAGCGGTTTTTTTTCATTTGAAACTTTTTTATATCTGCAACGGTTAAGGAATTATAAGCAAAGAACCAAAAATGAGCAGCTATTTTTCAGTATAACGGCCGTAGCACAGCTTCGATTTTACGAGACTTTTAGTAAGAAGGCAAATAATGCAACATATCTACCATATTCCTCGCTTATTCCTTTAACGTTCTATGGCTTTTTAAAAAACCATCTACATTAAAGCGAAACTACAATAGATCTTAAAACAAAAAATTACTTTTATAGCACTGTTGGAATGCATGCCCTGAAAGCGGACAAAACGTTTAAACGACCACAATTTATACTATTCTGCGCTTGGCAGAAAAAGTTGTTATTTACTGATTTCTTGTATTTGCGAGGTGAATTGTTTCCGTACTTTTTTGTGATTTTTGAACAAAACATATCTCTCAAGGTAGGAAAATAACATTGTTAAGTACTATTCATGCACAAAGAACATACGTGTATTTACATTTGCAAAATTATTTTGGAAAAAACAAAGGCATAAATTGAAGATTTCTGCCACAGTTTATGAAAGGATTACAAAACTTTTTTTTTGTTATTGTGTATTTAAGTTTAACATAATTTTTTTGTTATATAGTGTCAAAGTGTGTATTTTTTTGGCACTAAGACGTCAAAGTTAATATCTTCCATCTTATAATATCTTTTTTTCTGAATTATGCAGTACTTTCGAGTTACATCACTTCCTTTATGATCATATGACCTTATATATGTTTGAATGTTTCGTTTTTGTTTGTATAACGATAGAAATTATTTGTATTGTGTCTATAGAAATTGTACACTGAGCATATTACAAAATATTTAAGGATAATTTATGCTTTAAAAAAATGCTTACTTCGGCTTGTGTTCAGTAGCGTAAAATTTTTTATCTGACTAAAAAAAGGTCTAATAATTTGCTATTTTCATGAATGCACTTATAAAACTAAAGGTAGCATTTTTAGCCCTTCTCTGATATACAGGGTGATCAGTTGAAAATTCTCCTTTTTAAACCCATTTTTTGAGCTTAAAAATATAGCTAGAACAAAAAATTAAAAAATGGATCTGTAGCATATTTTATTACGTTTTCCTATATATTATGAGCTTGCGTCTATCTCAAGAATATAAAAAGGGGCGACACAGACTCAAGTTTTTTTAAACGAAACTTGTATATTTTCAGATATTTGGATAGTTCCTTTCCTCCCCATTATAAATATATATGATTGTTATATATTCCATCCTCAAATAACTGAGTTATTCAAAAATAAGTAATATTCTTAAAGGTTTGGGATACCTACAACTAAATTATTTTCAACATAGATAGCCATGCATAAAACAATAATGATTTAAAATACCGATTATTGATGTGTCAAATTAATTTTGTTTAGTCGGTTTCGATTATTTTTCCGTTTTGAGTACTTCTTAAAGAGTTTTTTGTATAAAAATACATAATAATGCCTGTGTATTCTGTAGAAGAACGTAATAATATATTAAATCTATATTTTCTTCCCAATGGAAGTATAACTAAAGTCAAACGTTTATATCAAAGAAGATATCTGCAGAGAAGATGCCCACATAAAACTTATTTTAAGCACCTTATAAAAAAATTTAGAAGAACATTGCATAACACCAGTAGAAATTATACTGCAAATGAAGAAGATGAACTAAATGTTATGTTATATTTTACTAACATCCTTCAGAATCTATTAGAGATGCAGTCCGAGATCTTGAGATGTCCTACGGATATATTCAAAATGTACTCAAGAAAAATAAATGTAAACCATATAAATTTAGTGTGGTGTAAAAATTGAATGATAACGATTACGAAAAGCGTATGAATTTTTGCAATGAAATATTAGCACGAATAGAACAAGATGGTTTCATTACAAACATATTTGTCACAGACGAGACAAATTTTACTTTATCTGGATTATTTAATAGACGAAATGAACATTATTGGTCTACTGAAAATCCCCAACTAGTAAAGGAAATTCAGTGACAAAGTCGCCAGTCTATAGGGGTTTGGTGTGGATTATTGAACAATACAATTTTTGGGCCAATTTTTTACGAAGGTGGTTTAAATGGAAGAAGATATAAACAGTTACTAGAAAATGAAATAGAAGACTTTATAGATGATCTTCCTTTACAAATTTCTACGCAGATAATCTGGCAGCAAGAGGGGGGCACCATGTCACTCAACTAGGGAGGTACTTGAGTTTTTTAAATCAGAAATATCAAACGTGGACAGGCAGAAGTGGCACTATACTATGGCCTCCACGAAGCCCAGATTTAACACTTCTGGACTTTTTATGGGGTACTCTTAAAAATAGGATATATAAAGATAGACCTAATAATTTAGAAGAATTGAAACAAAAAATTGTCAGGAAAGTAGGGGTTTCAAATAATAATCCAGAAATGTTTCAACGGATTAGAGAAAAATTACATCAAAAATTAAACCCTTGTTTGGTAAATAATGGTGGAATTTTTGAACATTTGTTATAATTTTTGCTTAACTTGTATGTTGTTATATGTATTTAAATTGTTAATATTATTAAAAAATCGTTTATAATGTAAACTTGTTTTTTGATGCATTTAGGTGCATTTAGTTGAATAACTCAGTTATTTGAAGATGGAATATGTAACAATCTACATATTTATAATGGGGAAGAAGGAACTATCCAAATATGCGATAATATACAGAGTGTCCTGTTAAAAAAAACTTGACAATGTGGCACCCCCTTATATTCTTGAGATAGACGCAAACTCATAGCATATAGAAAAAATTTGGTAAAATATGCTACAGATCCATTTTATAATTTTTGTTCTAGCTATATTTTTAACCACAAAAAATGGATTTAAAAAAGTAGAATTTTCAACTGATCACCCTGCACATAAGAAAATAGATGTCAGTTAGAACAAATTAACCAATTTATCTCAAGAGAAACTGGATGATAGGGATTGGTTTGAAAAAATACAACTTCAGGATTAATAGTTTATTAAAATTTATTCTGTGTAATAATAAAAACAAAATTTGTATTTTTTTTTTGTTTATTTTGTTTATTTGTCGTTGATATAAAGACCTATAAACATAGGTGAATTTTGAGTGCATACATGGTCATAGGTCAATATAGCAACCACCCATTTCCAAAGAGTATGACGTCAGCATATTTTTTTAAAGGCATTTTTCTTACAAAATGAATCATAAAGAATCCATTCTTGCCAAAAAATAATTAGTTATAAAAAGAAACAAGTTTTACCTATTTTTTCTGCACTAAAGGTGTACCTAATCAAGTCGTAAATGAAATTTGCAAATTTTAGTAATGTACTTTGTACTATAATATTTTATTGCAGTTTAAGTATCAAAAATGTTTCTTACATGAGTGTTCATATATATGTGTCTTTACATTAATGATTCTAAGCTGAACTTGATACATGTCTTTATCAACCCATTTTGTTTGTTAAATGTGTTTATTTCTGTACAACACCAAAGATAATATATATGTTACTAATACTCAAAAGGGAAGCATGACATACCACAAAACACACAACGCATATACGGACGTCTACGTTGCATTATTGTTGTTCTTCATGCCAGAGTGGCATAAATAATGAGATATGGAGTAGTGTATATTAGGAAAAACTAAACGACGACAGGTGAAAAGTACTTTCTTCCTACTATTGTTTGGTTATTCCTGAGATACTTCATTAAAGTTCCCTCCAGTTTTTGGCCATTAACCTCGTAAATTATACAGAAAACATGTTTGTTATATTAACCATTGCTTTAACGTGTCATTTTTAGGAAAACAAGTAACAGCTACTCTAAGAAAAAGTCAGTTTGGCGATTTCAGACTTCCTTGCTTTGAATTTCAATATTAAAATTTGTATCACATCCACAATCTATAAAGCCATTTTGAGAGAATCTTTTTTTTTCTCAAAAACCTCTGTTTTCTTACTAAATAGAAGGAAATTAATATTCATTTCCCTTGTCAACCCTTAAAGGATGTCAAATTTATTTTAAACTCTATAATATTCAGTAAACCTTATTTTCTTTAATATTCCCGATTTCCTACATAGCAAAAATAAAAGAAAATTAATATTCCTTTCCTTTATCAACCCCTAAAGGACATAAAAAGCCCGTAATATTTATAACAAGAACGTGAAGGGAAAACGAGTAAATAAATGGGTAGGTGGTATATAAAGGGGAGTTCATATAATATCACCGTGTGAACACAAAAGACAAAAGCAAAAGAGAAAAATATTTCAGGCCTTAATGGATAACAGATGTATTCGACAGGCAAGGCAAATATCTACCTCCAGTTTTCATGTGCCGGCCAATAATGGGACGCGGATTCTGCAAACTATAAATCCCAGTTTTGTGTACGTTGCAGAAAACAACTTTAATCTTGCCACACTTCTTTCATGCTTCTACGCTTGACATCGTCCGCCAGTTTTAACGTCATATTTTCCTCTATACAAATCTTATAAAATACTACAATGTGCTATAAAGTCATTGTCATATAAAATATGGAACAAAAAATAAAAATTTCAACCCCCTTTCTCCTATAACTTTCATAAGCCTAGATATTTACAATTACCCTATAAATCTGGTATATCTCGCTTTATCTTATGGCGTAAAGATAAGATTTTTGTTGTGGAAATACTCTTTGTATCCGCATCGTAAAATGTTCCATTTTGGGATCGGATTTATACATTTCTTTTTTTATTGCCTGTACTATAAATAATTATCGTGCCAAAGGTAAAAGAAATTTTGAATAAAAGCAGTCGTAATTCAGTAACGTTTTGCCCGGCAAAATAAAAAAGAAGTTACATACTGTAATGTTTATTTTAACATAAACCAAATTATTCTATATAGGTACATAGTTGATTGTATTTAATAAAAAAAAATTATAATCTGAACGTGAATATTTTATTACTGCAATGCATCCACACAACTTGAAGTAACCTAAAATTATGGTGAACTTTGAACTGTAATAATTCCTAAATCGTTTTATCGATTTGAACGATTTTTACAATATTTTTATCGTTAACTATTACGCGGTAATTTTCAGGAGCGCTCCTTGCTATCCACTTTCTTAAAAAAATATGTACAGGGTGAGACATAACAACGCGTTTCTTAGTAAAATTTGGTAGGTGACCTGTAATAACTTTATTATAATATAACCTAATATAATTTAACCTTTACAATAGGGCAGTTAAAAAGCCCACATGACACAGAGTGTATAAATAATATAATATAATATGTCCAAGAGAGAAAACATATATTTGCGACAATTTGCGTCAGAGGAGATAGAGAAATGGCAACAATAATCTGGTGACAGAAATATTGCCAACACCATTATAAGCAAAGTTTATAAACTGAAACACTTATAACTACGGTTCATCACCAAAGTTACTATTACTATTGGTTATAAAATCTGAAGTTATATACCATTACTAAAGGAGCATCCTTTCTCCAGAAAGAGATGAGTGGGATCGGAATAAAGCCGACCTACTAAAGGCAGACAGTTGCTGGTTTACAGACGGCTCCAAAACTCCCGAGGGAACAGGAGCCGGAGTACATAGCTATAGACCAAGAATGAAGATATTCTCAAGCCTAGATACTCATGCAACTGTTTTTCAGACCGAGGTTCATGCCATTAAACTGTGTGTACGAACGCTGGAATCTTACACGCAGATCAATTAAAATTTTTTCAAATAGCCAAGCAGCTATAAAAGCTCTTGGCTGCTACCACTGTAACTCCAAAACGGTATGGAACTGTCAGAAGGCTCTAACTCATTTGAGCAAAAACAACAAAGTGACTCTGGTCTGGATACCCGGCCACTCTGGTATGGAAGGTAACGAAATAGCGGACTCCTTAGCCAGAGAAGGAGCGGGATCACGTTTCATCGGACCAGAACTAATACTTGGCATATCCTCAAGTACTGCCAAGATGGCTATCTCAACCTGGGCTGAAAGGAAAACTCTCCAGTATTGGCAAGAGTTACCAGGATTAGTTCATTCGAAGGCGTTTATAAAATACCCTTTGAAATCAAGAGCTAAGAAACTTTTAGAGTTAAACAGGGTAAACCTGAAAACTCTAGCAGGCCTATATACCGGGCACTGCTGACTAAACTATCATCTGCATAAACTTGGCCTAGCGGAAAACGCCGGAGAAGGCAGACCACATCTTATGGACCTGTCCCGCTGTGGAGAGAATCCGATTCTCAATATTTGGCAAAGGGCAACTGCTGCCAGAGGATCTGGACACATTCTCACCCAATAAAGTTATCAGTTTCATTGAGAAACGGAACTTATTAAGTGAAATATAAATAGGCGTGAACCACAATAGGCCTGCTGATGGCCGCAGTGGAGGGTCTACTAAGACCCATTCACAACGAACCTAACCTAACCTAAACCTAAACGAAGGTGTTGGCAACCCTTATAAACTTCTGCATTTAAGTGCTTTAAGAGGTTTATAAGGTTGTCAGAAATATTACCGTGATTATATTATATTTAAGCTAGTGATGGCAAATTTAAGGTGACTACTTGGTATATAACCATAAATGTTTACTGAGATTTTTTCTGATGAACATCGCTCCTTCTTAAGTTGCTTCCTTGACAAAAATGCCTTTTGAAAAAATGTTTTTTTTGCATTCCAAAACCTATTTCCGATTTTACTTTATACACAAAGTGCCTCAAAATTTCGTGGACATAGAGACATGACAGAGTTAAATATAACTTTATTTCACTTATTGTACCTATCTACGAAACTGCTTGCTTCGTTGAGCCGTAACAGGGAAAAAAACCCGGTAAATAATAACCAGAGTTTGGTGTTTACTGAGATTTTTGCGAAAACTTCTACATGTTACCTAAACTACCTATTTTTCAAAGATTTTTTTTACCTGAGAAAAATTTCAATTTGCATAAGATCTCATTTTTCAGAATATCTCCGAAATATTCAAATAAAAAATTACGAAAAAAAGCATCGGTATCTATAATTTTATCTGTATGGCATGAATATTTTCCAGACAATAATGAATTGAAAGAAAATCTCGTTACAAACGGACACAATTTTTTTTGCTTTGTCGTTTATGAGATATTTACCGTTAAAGTGTCAATGAATATGAATCATGCAGTAGATAATCAATCTCAGACATAATTAAACAAAAAGTTTGAGGTAAAGTTGCCTTAACAACCGCAAAGAATTTTAAATTCTGAAGATCATATATTTAAGCCAAATTTTCCACAAGTTAACGAAATATTTACCACTAATTAATCATTTTGACACTTTATATGTCTGAAAGGTTGGTATTAAAAATCTTCACGCTTTTAAGTAGCTTGAAATTATATTAATTAATATTTTACAATTGTGGATGAACATGATGTAGGCAGTGACAGAAATCATTAATTATGCCTGTCTTTCGAAGTTTAGGTTTAGACATCATTATTAGACGAAGCGTTTATAAGATATTTCGTTATAAGTAAATTTACTTGGAAATTATCTTTTAATAGATTTATATATTTCTCTCAAACATACTTAAACATACTCAATAAAACTTTCCAAACAACTTTAACAACTATAAGTTTAAAAAATAGATAAGACTTTTTTTATTTTCCTAATTTAATTGAACATCTAGCCAATCGTATGGCTCAGTTTTGGATTAAGATTAAATAATTTACACATAATGATACACTCTGGACAAATTCCGTAGAACGGGGTTTTCATCACATTACACTGTGTTCCTCAAATCTTATGTCCGCATCTCTACTCTTTTTGTGTTGCCTGGTAAGGGGATGAAATCCACCATTTTGTCATTTGAATTTTTACGAAAACTACGCCTTTTTAAAAAAAAGCAAAGTCCAAAAATACACAGCAACAAGTTTTCTATCGACATTTATTTCAGAAATTCATAACTTAACCAAGGTATTTTAAATTTCGCACAAATATACAAATTGCGGAGGCTTTTTTTAGTGTATTCCTACTACTTCCTCACCCCTCAAAGTGAGAAAGTTGTATTCGTAAAAAAAATTTTGAAAATTTTTATTGCTTTTCTGGATGAATCTCAACGAATGATGACGATACACAAAATTTCAGACAGAAAAGATTTTCTGTCTGTGTGTCTGTCTGGTTCGCGATAGCAGCTACAGTTTTTGAGATGAAGCTTTCAAATTTGGTACACACATTCTAGAGGTCAAGGAAGAGACTGATTTCGTTGATGAGCAAAATCTGTCCCAATGTCCAAATGAAATATTAGTGACATTCCATCAATGTGACTTTTTTGAAACGTCAAAATGTGATTTTTTTTGAAACGTAAAAAAATGTGACTTATTTGAAACGTCAAAATGACTTTTTTGAAAAGTCAAAATGTGACTTTTTTGAAACGTCAAAAAAAATGTGACTTTTTAGAAACGTCAAAAAGTACTTTTACTATAAACTCCACCACACGTCGAGTTTTACTACGGTGGGGAAGTTCTGATCCCCAAGTAATTGGCAGCAATTTTTTTTTTATTTTTTAGCAAAATTGTACTATGAAAAAGGGCAAACTTAATTTTAAGGCACTGTCTTTCTATAAAAATAGTAAATAATCTGTGAGAGACGAGTGGAACACTTACATTTTAGAAAGTAAAAAAAGGTCTTTATTAACATCACAACCATTTCATGGAAAAATTAAAAATATCAGCTTATGCTGATGCATATAATACACATACAAACTTTTGTTCGATATTCAGATTTCAATGTAATATGTAATATGTGTACTTATTTGTCAATTAGTAAATTATATAAATATGAAACATCAAAGCGGTACAAAGGAGCAGAATAGGTCACATAAATAGAAAGTGCAAAGTTAAAATATTCATATGAAACTTCAAAGACAAAAGAATGAGAAAATTAATTATATTAATTAATACAAACTTTTGATGGAAATTATATAATAAAATGAACGGAAATATTTTTAGTCACATCAAAGATATCATGTTTTTAGGCAATATTAAATGTGTTTTCCTTTATTTTGAACATGTTTCGGAAGTAAACTGATTTAAAAAACTGACATTTTATTTGATTTGTATTATGCATTTGTAAAAATAAATTATTTATTAGGGTATTATATAAGCATCCTTCCGAACCTAATATAAAAGCTAGAGTCCATATCTCAGATAACATTTACGATTCTTTACTGAAATGTTTACGTTTTTCAACAGATAATATTTTATACGAGTTTTTTGGGAATTTCGGTCAGATATAACTATTTTTTTCTAACGTTTCGGGTTATTGCACCATCATCAGAGAACTACAATTAATATAATACTTTAAAAAACACAGTTGTGGTTATTTTACATTACGTTATTTACTTACACTATTAATTAATTAGATGATTGTTTTAAATTTTGTTACATGTTTGGTGTTACTTGATTGCCTATTTTAACGAAACTGAATTATATTAATATGGTGGTGCTTTGGCTCTTTAGTTTTGATTATGTTACAGTGATAACAAAATTTCGCAAAAATGTGCCGCAAGACATATGCGTCATAAAAACTGTAATAAAAGAATTTAATTAGTAATAAAAGCAATAAACTGTTACAATTTATAACAATGTATGTACAACTTACCTTCTTAACTAGCTTGGTTATCACAAACTGGAAAAGATGTGTAAAAACTTTGCAGCATCATGTATGTTTTTATGGTTGTCTCCGAGAGTAATGTTCGACGTGGTGAAAAAATATTCTTCGACGTTCGACATCTATTGATGTAATACAAGCATACTTAAAATCCTTTGAACTCTTTGAACTCACTTAACGGATCTGCAGATGCACCATCAGTACCATCACTAATTTGTCTTAATCTGGTAAAACCGGTGTCTTGCTTTAACACACGTGCTAACTTTTCTCCACCGGGCTCATTTTTTGCATCACCTATAGAGTGTAGCAGTCGATTTACTTCGTCCACTATTTGCAGTAACTCCGCTAACGACAACATACTGTTTTTTATGGCGTCGTGTAATCCATTATAGTTCTTGTGAATAGTTTTTAAAGCCGTTTCAACAGAAACATCTTTGAATTTTGTCTGGCTTTCCTTAATAGCTGAGGCCTCGTCTGGATTGAATTGTAGTATCACAGCTTTTATTTGTTGTAAATATTTAGCATAATAAAAAGCTGCCTTCAACCATGTTCCCCAACGTGTAAAAATCGGAAGTGGTGGTTCGGGAATATCGAGACACTTGCTGTGAAATGCGCGAAGACGTTTAGGAGATTTAAGGAACACTTTTTTTTGTACTTGCTATGCATTTACCTCTGGAAAACCTTGTCAAATAGTTTCTGCCACAAGGTGTAAAGCATGCACTTTACACGTAACACGTACCAACCTACAACCGTGTTCTTGAAGAGAACGGCCTACCAAACGCATTGTCGCGGCGCCATCGGTCACAAACATTTACGTGACGTTTACAATCACGTATGTCCCAGCACATCAGGTCTGTCTCGCACACCTTACAAATTATAATAGCACCATTGTAGAATAAATCCGGGCATTCACTGATAAATTTATTTACTTTGTCTGTATATGGCAGTTTTTTACACTTGGGCAGTTCTGACATACTTTATTATTAAATTAATATCAAGAATAAAATACAACAAATAAAATTATCAACAATACAATGGAGAGGAATAAATTACGTTGTACACACTACGAGGCAATAGACTAAAATCAAATGTTACTGTTTGCTAAAATAGTAAACAAGTTTCCCTTACGCATTTGGGTATTTCTCTACCTGGCACCGCCCGTGACTTGCGGACCGATTTGCCAACTCTAGTGATAACTTTGGATTTGTATACATATAATTTACTATGTGTTTTGCTTAAATAGTTAGTATATGATACGATATTTTATTTCAAGTATTATTATTTTGTATCGGCAAGATGTAAAAAGTGAATTCATGTTATATAATGTACCCCAACTACTTAATTCAGTTAAAAGAGGTATCACTTAAATTTTCTATATTAGTAATTGTTTATAGTTTGGTTCTTTTTCTAATATTTGATTGTTGTTAAAATTTAATTGGCGGTTTTGTTTTGTGACGTGTTTGGCGAGTGCTGTCGTGTTTTGGCTTTGAATTTTTATGCTGCATTTGTGCGTGTATACTCTTTTATGCAGATATTGTTTTGATTGGCCTATATAAGTGCCATTACAGTCTGTCTTGTAAATAGTGTTAGTTTCGTCTTCGGTTGGTAGCCTAGGTTAAAGTTTTGTGAACTTTTTTTTTGTGGTATTGTATGGTCTATGAGCTATTTCTACATTGTGTTATTTAAATATGTTTGCAATTTTTTGCAACTGGGTAAAACGCATTTACTAACATAATATGGTTACTTAGCACTTGTTTATGTTGTCTTAGAAGAAAAACACGACGACAATTTCTTGCGAAGAATATCTATACGACATGTCCATTTTAAATAATTGTCCAGAATTCCAGAGTGATCCCCAGTAGATTGACACAACCCCCTTCATGCGATGTATTGCTGAAGAAAACGGCTCTGCATTTTTTGGTTATTTAGTTTGTTTATTGGACGAAAACCAAGTCTCGGCCTTTAGTGCAATATTTTTAGTAATTTGTACTAAATCTAATGTACTCCAAGGCTCGGTCCTGGGGCCATTATTATTTATAACCTATATTAATGACCTTTAGTATCATCTAGTTCTTTCTTATGTTTCAATAAAAGTAAAGAAAATCTTTATTTTTATCAGAACATAATAAAGAATTCGATGATAATAGGGATCATTAATATAGGTTATTAATAATAATAGCCCAGGACTGAGCGTTGGGGTACACCATGTATATTGTTTTTAAAATCCGATGCATTGTTACAGCAATCTACATACTCATTTCTATTTTGAAAATACGATATTACAAGAAGTGTGTTGCACTTATTTTATAAAGTTATTTTTCCACAATGTATCATGAGAAATGCAGTTAAAGGCCTTGCTGAAATTGCACATCGTAACTGCTGTGTGCTCACTATCCTCAAGGCCTTCAACAACTTCTCGCACATCAGTATAGTATTGAATTGTAGAACGATTTCTGCCGAAACCATATTGACTACTGTTTAAAAGAAAGCGTTGTTCAAAAAAATCGGGTTTTGATCAATATTTCTAATATTTTTATTGAGTATATTTTACAGAGCAGCTCTGTAAAATAGTTAATTGTAAAAGAAAGTTTTAGATATCATTATAATATTTTATTTTTAGCATAATAATTTTAATCAAACATTAAACTTTTAGTAAGTAATCTGTTTTTTACATTAAATATAATTTACTTTTAAACACTTTTAAAACTGAGGAATTTTTCTAATTTTAAGATTTAACGTAAGCCTATAATGTTCATAAAACATACGACAATTATGAATACCTGAAAGTTGTTTAGCATATTTAAGAGATTTCAACATTAAGCACTTCGAGAGTGATATTATGATGCAATTTAACTAAAATCACAATTCAGGGCGGAGAGCATTTTATATTTGGCCCTTAGGAATAAGGAAGCGAATACAGAAAGAACAATTTGTTTGTAAATCAGTAGTAAAAAGAAGAAGACATTTTAAGTTTTGTTTATTCTCTTTGAAGTTACTTCCAAATTAATATGCATAGGATAGTGCCAGTAGCTATAACCCGGTTGCAAATTTAATTGCACATTATGCAAATACTCTCCAATTTAGAAATAGCTTATATGGTTGTAGATAAAATAACGAAACAAACAAGCGTTCTCTAAATATAATCCGAAATCTGTAACAATCCACTAAATACAGTTTAATTTGGAAAACTACCACAGCCATCTGAAAATAATTGAAGAGGTTATTGTATAAAGAGAACAAGTCCACTTTGTACCCAAATCAAACTGAGATATACATTTTATACCTTCCACGTCAGCGAATCGATGAGTGTATAAAGGATACATCTCCCGCTGAGGTTATTAGAATTGCAACACTTTGAAATTCTCGTTGATTGTATAATGGTAACAAGTCCAGGACATGTTTGCTTTATATATTCAATTTTTGGCGCTGCAGTCGCCAAGTATATTTTTCATTCGTAATGATATTTTAATATGCATTAGATGTTTGTTAGAAGCACGTGTAATCTATCTCTTGCTTAATAATTGCATTTTGAAATATGTCTACCAGTGATTCAAGTAGTGATGATGCACCTAAAAGGAGAAAGGGTATTCGAAACTACACAAAATATAAAAATAATGTTCGTATAAAGTCCCGATTACTTGAGGAATGATATATAAGTCAGAAAGGCGTACAAAAACCGGCGAAACAAACAGGCCCGGACTGCAGGTAATTTTGTAGACTAGTTGATATTTCTATTCATGTTTTTTTCTGAACCAAAAAATTATATCATATAAATACAATATTTTTGCAGATGTAAACTTAAATGCATAGGAAAATTCTCAGAATATGAGAAGAAGTCTATTTTAAAATCGCTTTATTCGGGCAAACCCAAAAACGAACAGGATATATTCCTAATGGGACCTTTGGAGGCTAAAGAAATTCGAAGAGGCCGGTCTAGAAGTGAGGTACCTAAACAAGAATGGAGAGGTAACTTTGTCTTTCACATTTTAAATAGAAAGAATCGAGTCCGAGTATGTAAAAAAGCTTTTCTGAGCATATATGCTCTGTCAAATAAAGCAGTCTTTCGTTTAACTGCGCTTATATTGAATGACAGTACTCCCACTGACAAACGCCGTCATCACATTAAGCGTGACAATGCTATTTTGAAAAAAATGAGCACATAAGCTCATTTCCAAAAAAAGAAACTCATTATGGTAGCAAACTCACTTGACCGTAAAAAAATGTATGAGATGTTTTGCTTTGAAAATGTCAATTTTGCTCGTATTGTTAAGTATGACTACTACTTGAAACATTTCCATGACCTAGATATTTTATCTAATTCGAGAAGTCAATTTGTACACCATTCATTTTTGGGGCTATTAGAGAAAGCTTCCTTCTTTTTGTGAATAATATAACGAATGTTTTGCTTACATTAACGTGTAAACCTTCACCTGAACACCAAGTTTTGATGACGTTGAGTGTGATTCGCGTTAAGCCTGAGATCATCCTATCATGCTTGCCTCTTATTATAAAGACTAGGTCATCAGCGTATCCTTTGATGTCGATTCCAGAATCGCTTAGTTTGGTGAGAAGTTCATCAATAACTATAGACCATAGCAAGTGTGATAGAACTCCTCCTTGTGGGTATCCCTTGATGGCTGTTACTGTTGAATCTCCCCATTATTAATATTACCCTTCGGCTATTAAGCATGGATAGTATCCATCTTACTATTGAAGTATCAAAGCCTGTCCTTTATGCAGCTCTTTTTTATTGATTTATAGGAGGTGTTCCCCTCTATGTCTATGAATGCACAAAGAGCTATTTCGTTTGTTACAAACGTCTTTTCAACTCTAATTATAAGATTATATAAGGAGATTTAGCATAAAAAATAAATAAAATTTTTTTGTTTGAAAAAAAAGGGAATGCTCTCTTAGTTCAAATGAAAATTTTTGAGAATTTATGCACGGCTGTTTGAGATAACTTAATTCTAGTAAATTTCGGAAACTTATTGTTATTCCCAGAATATAAAAAAGTTTTTTTTCTTAAAACAAATAATATTAATTTCATCACTATCACTCACCAAATAGAAGGTTTATACAAATAAACCTTGTATAATTGAGTAACAATACTCAATCGATTCCAACTAAGAATCTAGGGTAAGGTATATTAATAATAAATAATGGCCTGTGTGTAGATTGATATACAGTAGAGTTGTTTTCTTCAAGAAACCAGTATAAACCCACTGTAACCATGATATTGATTATGTCTGTATGAGTTATGTATTTACAACATCTTAAGTAATTCCATAATGATACTACAATGTTTTTATAAAGACCTCGTTTCTTATGCTATTGCTAGACAATTTAGTATATTGGAAAACTGTTGAAATGTGTGTATGGTATTAGATTGATTGATAAGAAAAGACGAAAAAGGAGGTAATAACTAATACCTGTGATGGTCTACAAATCGGTAACATGGTACAAAGTTTTCTTCTCTCTACAGAGTTGGACATTACTACAGGTTGTGTAGTCTGAAAATTTACAGCAAATATTTTAAATGTTGATTAGACAATATACTTCTTATTGTATAAAAAACTGCATTCAAACTTATGTTCTTTTCTTATCAATCACTGTTATTGTATATTTGATAATTTTACATGTAAGATAGGGCAGAAGCACCACCCTAAGGGAAAAATTAAGGTTTATTTACTATAATTAGACATAGAATTATTTATATACTACGTATCTTTAAATTGTAATTTCCCTGCCATGTAATTGAATTTCTGTCTAGGCAGTTGTACTTAAAATAAATAAATGAATAGTTACTGAAGCTAATTTCCTCCAATTGAATTCATACATTTTCAAGTGTCCTCTTTCAAAATAAATATAACAAATACCTGGAAAATTTGAATTTTCCAAAATTTTTTGTATTTATACAAAAAACTACAAGATTTCTCACTTTTGGTCATTTGTTCCCCACTTTTGGTCACAAAATTGTCCTACTTATGGCCAGTAGGGTAACAGATTAGGTTTTAAAACGACATAGTTTTCAATAAGTATATTTATAATAAAAGTCAAAAAATAATAATAATTGTTATATATATTATAACCAATATTTTTCACATACATCAACGGAACTTGAGAATTTTATTACAATATTCTTACATCTTGTTCCAAAATCCGTTCGGGAAACTGGCCTCTGATATCTTTCTTACTGATGATCGACACGTCGTCGCACGCCGGTTTCTATTTAATCAAAGTTTGTCTTCTGTTTCTCTAAACTCTTTAGGTACCTAATCCGGTGTGCTTCATTGGATGAAACTTTTAAAACAATTGCCACGTATTTATAAGTATTGTTGCCATTCTTTCCCGGTTCCCTTAAATATTGCCAAAATAAAATTTCCTGGTTTTATGACGTCGTTTGCGTGTAAAACCAACTTTTGTACCAAAATTAGCGAAGTTTTAAAGCATGTTTTTTTACTAAAAGCATTACTGTTGGACCTTTGGACCACTTGTATTTACTGGAATCAACACCACAGCTATTCCTACCTAAACTTTGATAGTTAGAAAGTAGAGTTTCACCTTCTGTGTTTTTTGTGGTTTTCAGTAAATTTGAAGAGATTTGTGGTACCAAAATTTTTCAACGCGGACCAGTTCAAGGTAAAATATAGGCATTGTAAGCCGAAAAGCGCGCCCCCACATTGATGAGTTTTTTTAAAAAAATTGTTTTTATCACTTTTCTTGGATACACAAATTTGAGTGATTTAGCTGTAAACACATAATGATTACTTAGTGATTTTAAACTTAAAGTGGCCATAATTAAATTGACCAAAATCACCTTCCATTTTTTTCACTTTATTTGTCTACATCACTATGGCGGACAACAGTATGTACGTTTGTCCTCTAGATGGTCTTAAGAAAATTGCAAAATTGTGTAAAGCAACATCGGCCGTATTTATGTATGAATTCTTCTAAAATATGCACATTATACAACTGCTTAGTTGTAAGAAGTGGTTGACTATTTGAATAACTAGTCTGTCCATTAATACTGAGGAGAGAACACGACAAAGGAAATCATGAGAGTAATAGAATAAGACAACAAAAATGTATAGGTTATGTTGCCTGTTTTAGTTCTTCTTCTTCCTCTACCCTCATTATCTTGGATAAAACGTTAAATTATGTCTTTCATCTAATTCAGTATTATGACGACTTTTCCGCAACGTCAATAATAATAAACCTAAGACACCAGCGTTCACAATCCATGTATTGTAATCGGCCAGATGTTGTTAAAACAGTCACAACAACTGATAAGCGACATCGTTTAATCGGCCAAAGATGATGATGATGATTTTCCACACCTGATATAACTTTAATTTCGGCGCAAATGTGGTCGCAAGTCTGAAAATTGCTGCTTGGGTTACTACTACTATCTCCCCTAAATACGCAACTGATGCGCCCCACCGCCTTAGCCACATCATAAATCCACCACTGCCAATAGCTACTAATATACTTAATTCTTTTTTTGTAATAAATTGTTTGGTGGTAATGTATAATATAATAATTCAGTGACCAAAATTGTTATTTATTTTATAATTTTACGCGACATCAATGCATAACAGGTCCATTTGTGACGGAAAGTGCAAGTAAGTGAGGTTAAAGATTTTCAGTCTAAAAGTGACGCTCGTCAAAAACTGCTGCAGAGTTGCAGCACTACCAAATAGATGATGAAATAATAAAAATGTATATGGTATTTGGTTCTATAAGAAATTCACCTTTATATAAAATCGACTCAGTGGCTCAGTGCTTATACGTTGAGACCAGAGGGTCTCAGGTTCTAATCCTGGCTAGGACATGGATGTATAGTAGCCTTTTTAAATACCGAGACGGTGGCACAGTTAGCTAGAGCGTTGTTGTGTGGCAGAACACTGCTATTCATTGTCTATCTCTCCTGAGTTCGAGTGTCAGCATCTGGTAAATGTCGTAGGGAATGATTGTTGTATGTATGTCCATTCTGGTCGATTGGTAGAATAGGAATGTGGTAAACTCCGCTAGGACATTAATATAAATAAGAACTTAAAAAAATATTTAAGATAAATGACAATACGTAATGTAATTCGTCTTGTTCACGTGTTGTTTTTGCTCCACTCTTTGTCTTACCTTATAAGCTGAGTGTAGCCGAGGCAAGATTCGTGTTACTTATGTTTTAATATTTCGCACATCTCTGTATCACTTTTTTTCGTTACTTAGTGTCCTAAACAGTGTATGATTTGTGTTTATACATAGTAAAGACTATTTCTAGTAATTGTTTAGTGTTTACTGTCAACATAATATGTAAACTTAATCGACACAATTATTGTTGAGAAATTATCCAAATTTAATTATCGTCAGGATAAATAAATATGAAGACCAAATTAGACCTACACCGGACCTTAAACATCAAGGTAATTGTCATTAGGAGAGGGAAATCTCACAAAGGTAAGATTATAAAGACATTTATAAAAAAAAATAATTAGATGTATGGTTGCGACTTAATTAACGCAATATTTTGCTATCGGATATTAAAAATACTACACATTTGAATTATAAAATAAAGGAAATATAAAGATTTTAAAAAGACGCACGTCTTGACAATGAAATGGAACAGACTTTGTTAAGATTACTGAATAAACGGGACATAGTTTATTATCTGGAAATTCAGTAATACAGCGAGGTTGCAAAGATAGATATATTTTATCTAAAATAATAAATTGCATAAAATGTTGTGGTATATTCGAAATGGTTTTTTTTTTTGTGATAATTCCAAAGAAAATACTTGGGAAAAAAAATTATTATTTGATTTAGAAAAATCGATATGGCCGATCATTCTTGCTTGCGATGAAACTAAAAATATGCCCAACAGAAAATGTTTGTGACGTTCAATATGCCTGAAATATCACATTTGTTTGAACTTATGTGAAATAATTTCTTGGAAGTTAAATAAATTTTAATCGGTCTTTTATTTCTAAGAATCTATTGCTTACCTTTTACCTGTTAATGATCGAGGACAATGGTTGAGATTGCGCATCAACGAAAATTCGCAAGAGTAACACAGTTTCTATGTTTTCTGCTGAAAAAGATCTACTTTGTGTGGTAAACACACATATTAAAGCGAAAACATCTTTCGACATTACCGACATAATATTTGCAAACTTAAAACTGTCTAAATCACTTGTAGGATGTTCCCCATTAAATACAAATTAATATTACTTTCATATTCCACATTTTTATGTAGAATATACTGCTTACTCACTCACATACCAGGGTCATCTTTTAGAGTTTGTAATTTATTTTCTACGTTATGAATTATATTTAAGTTTTCTTCTAATGACGATGAAGAATCTTCTCATATTTAAATAACCTCCAATATAATAATTATTGTGAATCGCATGATTGCTGCTTCTATTTCAGGACTTTTTAAATAATTTTGGGCCTCGGAGATGGCTTTTGATTCACTAGCATTTAGCTTTATAATGAAATCCTTTACTGAAAATACTCATGGTTGTATCCAACGTATTAAAACAGGTTGCAGTGGAAGCTGCATGTCAAGACAAACTAACTTAAAACTTGTAACTCGTTTAGAGGCATTTACGAATATTTGTTGGTATTTGTAACTAATGCATCAACTTCGGCATAATTTCGTCGAATTTCCTCGGCTATCAAATGATGCGTATGAACAAGGCAAGTTAGGTGTATTAAATTTTGGTTCATATTTTTTACCAATTGTCCAGCTTTAACCATATATCGTGCTGCATCACTAACAATCATAACTGTGAACTATCTACAGCAATTATATCGAACGTGTGTACAACAACTTCTTGTATAGTTTCGTTACATTGGATACCTAACAAGAGATCTATGGGCCATTACACTTTAGAACTTGATATTTCTCTACATGCTGAAAATGTAAGACGCAAATCTTGAATCAAAAATCAGTTGTCGGTTTTTGTTGCGAACACAAAGGAATATTCAGTTGCAGCGTGGACGCGAATATTTTAAGTTGAGGTAGTGTATACGTTTCGAACAGCGAACTGTGTTTCAAATAAAATAAAAAGGAAAGTGAATGGGATGATGAGAAAACATTATTGTGTATTTCCTTTTACAATCTGGGGATCAATTAATTGAATCAAATGATCAAAGTCTGTACTGGCCATTCGGAAAATTTTTTTATATTGACCACTCAATTCTTGTGATTTTAAATCTAAAAGCAAGTTGTTTTTAAATTGCTTTTCGTATAACTTGGTTCTCTACCATCTTCGTGGTTTCTTATGCGTCGTTATTATTTCGTGTATTAACATGAAAGCACCACACGCCACCGCTAGATGACATGCTGACTCCATCGTGCAACAATCGTTTCACAACAACGGTCACTGCGGATACCATTCGAAACGACCGCAAACGGAGCTGCGCATATCCATTTAAAAAAGCGCCCATATTGCATTATATGTTGCATTACACGTTGCATTGCCTGTTGCAGCTGTAATCTGTACCCGGCTTAATATACCAATCTGGACCGTTCTACAATTCTCTATTTCACTTACGACTCTATATTCATTTATGCCGACCTGTATATATTGGAATGCAATTTAAATTTGTAATTCATTCCATCATATCATTTGTATGTAAAAAAAGGTATAAATATCGGCACTGTGGCAAAATAGTGATTTTTTGTCTGTTTTCATTGAAAGCTGTTTATTTACGCTTCAGTGCTTTTAGTCAGATTAATTTGGGAGCCCTCGTGGATAACACACGATCTGAATTGTGGAGGCATTCCCATTAATTTATTCAAAATACGCTTTTAATAAACGAAACCGACTTGGACGATCAAATATTCTGTAAAATCTAATCATGACGTCGAGGTATATTGAGAACACGCGAAATACTGATATGGAGTCGTCGATTGGGACCTCTCAGTTTCAATTACGAGGCAGAGCCGTCCCAGTTCTTGATTACTTGTCGGTTCGGACATCTCCGAGATTAGTTTCCGGCTATTTTGCGACACCGATGTGCATGGTATTTCCCACTATTGGCTCCATAAAACCGAATTACAGTAAATCCAATAATCGTATTTTCTCTTTTTTACTTATAAAACATGTTTACACTGACTAGTGGTACATTACAGAAGGAATAAGAAATTTCAATTACTAGAAACTGCTCAGTAAAAACCCACTATCTGAGTGTTTTATTAAAGTAAAGTGCATTACGAGATAGAATAGTTGAGAGAATTTAATGCACGTGACAAATGAGGTTATATATTTTTTTAAAGCAATCATAGGGATTGAAATTTTGTCCATTATTTTCAACTAAAACGTATTTATACTTTAAAAACTAACAAAATTCTAAGTAGACACTGCTCACAACGATATAAGCGGAATCGTTGAGCCAAAAATTCTTTCGTGTAAAACACAAATTACCGTACCAAACCTTACCAATGTTCAGACAACATATTTAGATCACTCCCACATTATAAATGTGAGACCAAAATTCAAACATATTCTCACCTCTCTTTTTTTCTTTTTGTTCGTTTCTGTTATCAAAATTGGTCACAAAATTTATTCCAGATTATATGAACCAACCATCAGTAAATTATGGCACATTATTATTTACAATTAATATCCATATACTCAAAAATAAGCGGATCTAGACATTCCCGTTCTCCAGATCCGTACTGTTTAGAGTCGAGCTTTTTACTGTGCAGTTTAGCTTGTCGTAACATTATCAAAATTCAAAATTTATATACATGATTTTTTACAATTTACGTATTTTTATTTTTGTATTGTTCAAAGTTTTTGTATAAACGGCGCATGCTTTTGCATGCCTCGTTGACTTCATGTTTGAAACATGAAATCAATGACGCATGCAAAAGTGGTATTATACAATTTAAAATGTGTATGTTTTAGGTGTTGTGTTACTGTTTAATATTTTTAGATTTAAGCCCGGATCAGCCCCGCTAATAACACTGTCCCGTCGCCACCATATCCGGAAATGCTAGGTCTGCAACGGACAGCGTGTCCTGCGAGAACAATATACAACCTATTTATGTTTTAATGTCAATAAAATTGTTTTGAATTGAATTAATTGGATACAACCATAGACACAAAGGGAAAACAAACCGTTCGTAATTGTTTGGATCCGATAGTACACCAACAATTACGCACACCATAAAAAAAATAAATTTTCAAACACCATACCTGATACAACCATCTGTATTCTCAAATTAACCTAGTGCGGGAGGAACTATACATTTGAAAATAACGGACACACGCAACGCCTAAGTTTGCATGGTTTAATATCTGCTCGTTGGCCGAAAGTCGAAACCGGGACCGAAATGATATCAAATCAAATCAAACAATTTAAGGTAAGCGCGCATTTGTACCCATCGGGCGGACGAATCGGACGGACACATGGGACGAAATTGATTATTTCCATTATTTTAAAAGAGACAAATCATAATGATTCGCATCGGACACATTGCATGACAGAATATCGTTTAGGAATCTTTGAAAAGATCAAATCCGTCTACGCGATATGTACTAATGACGTTATTCGGAAATTCGTGAGTATTAATGTCACAACAGGGATCGGCTTAGAATATTCTTAATTTTGTACAAACTACCCTCCTACTGACACTATTTTTCTTCGGTCCGATACAAAATTGACAAATAAGGTGTGGAATTCTCCATACAATTTCCTCTTCATATTTGTCTTCCGACGCGCATGCATACTGCAAATAACTCTTCTTTTAAACTGCTCATCTCGTCCACAAAACCAAAACTGAACTTGAGGTGTAATAACACGCAATTTGACTGTTAACTCCGTGAATACATTAAGCAAATATGAAGTATTATGCGATGTTAACAAAAATAATACGATTTATGCGATGCGTCCGATACGCTCGATGCATACAAAAATGCTCTTACCTTTTAATCAAAATTATAAGAAAAGGAATAATTCATATTTGTCTGCACCGAACCCACGGTCCCGAGCTGAACCAGAATATCCGTGCATGGGAACAGCGGGGCAGTTGTTGGATAAGATTGATCAAGGTCGTTTTGGACCTCACACATTTAAATTAATGCATAATTATTAATAGCAATACTTGCAAGTGAAATATGAAACCAATTTATATATAAATAAATTTATGCATATTAATGATTAAAACTAATTATCGTATAAAACATGGAAAGATATTTGTATAAAGTTTGCCGAATTATATTATAAATTGTGCTTCAGAGGTAAGTGTCCTACCGTATGTTCCCCTTTCTATATGTGCACTTTTAAATTTCTAACATAATTTAAAAGTACTGAAGAATAATAAAATAAAAGAATTCTCTTTCAGAATATTTCATTACCTCTCATTATTTCGCATTCAAACGTAATTGGACACGCTTAAAAGATAAAAGTGATATTATTATCCAATTTTTATTATTTCATTTCAAATAAGGTATAGAAATAAGTAATGAAAAGTAATGGTGCCTAATCTTGTGTTCTCATGGCAAATGGTGTGTTTTCAACTTCTTTCTATGTGCCAACACATTCGTAAAATAAATATCTGGCGTCGGCCCCTGAATTGACACTTAACTCCCTCAGATGCTTACATCAATGTTAGTCTAGTCAAAATCTAAAAAAAAGTAGTATTTATATAAGCTATCGAGAATTTGTCTTTCAGTTTATTTTGTTACTGTTCATCTTATCAATAATTCTGAGATGTTAAAGGCGTTTCTGTTGGAAACAACAAAAAAAAAATTTTGTAACGTAGATAGATTGATCCCATATGAGTAATTATTCATGATAAAGGAAACAGAAAAATTCTCATAAAATTCCTTTATTAATGTGACCGGTTTCGTGAACAAATTAATTACTTCACATCATCAGACACAGGAATTTTTTATAAATATACTACCCTGGTTTTATATTTATAAAAATTCCTGTGTCTGATGATGTGAAGTAATTAATTTGTTCACGAAACCGGTCACATTAATAAAGGAATTTTATGAGAATTCTTCTGTTTCCTTTATCATGAAAAAAAAAATTATTAAATCAATTACCTGCTGAAAATAAAGTTCATCCTTAAAAGTATCGATTAATTCATTATGAGGATACAGTGTAATTTTCACCAGTTGCATTTCCTTACTGTTACACAACTGTTATATCCGTTCACAAAACTGAAACTACCATGCCGATCGGAGACGTCTTCGAGCTCCCGCACAAATTGAATTTTATGTAAATGGACTTTTTCTTCTCCATATTATTGTCTGCTAAAGCCGGTCCGTTTTAATAAAATCTAGCGAACGAAAGTAAATGGCGGTCATACAACATGCGCCGAGAACTACGTATTTCAACAGGTTTCCAGCGACCAGTAGGTTTCTCGGATGGTATTGTTTCGTGCGTTTACTACGTTTCAGGTTATATATACTCTTCTTAGTTTTACTGTGCTTTTAGTGCATATTTACATGCTTTATTTACTTTTGATTTGTTTTTTAATGTGGTGTGATGGAAGCAGCGAAGTAAAAAATAAATCACGTTTGTTGTTAAAAAAGCTGTAAAAATAAAAGTAACACTGGAATATTGGAACATTCTTTTTCTTTTCCTTGCGATCCTGAAAGGTAAGTAACTTTATCTGTGCAAAATATAATATATGAATTTGTTTCACACTAATCTTAATTATTTTTAAATGAAAGGGGTTACTTGATAATAAAAAAATATTTGTTATGTATGCAAATAATATTTTTGCAGTTTCCGAAGCGTTTTCTGATGTTACAAAAAAAACACATAAGTTGTGTTTAAGAAGAATATTGAAGTGAATGCAAAAGGAAATGTTTACTAAATTTGTCATTACGAAGGACATCGATATTTTGCTTTTTTAGGAAAAAAAAGATTTTTTTTATTTTAATCTATTCTACTTCCACAACACGTCATGTGAGTAGAAACGCTGTAGCAGCAATTTTTTTTAAAATATATACCTAGCTATTTTATATTATAACCTAAAAAATATTTAGCAATCATTATTCAATTATTAGTAATAGAATATTTCACGTGTTGTGTATTTTATTTCATTTATCTAGAGAGTCTACAGTATATATATATCGCTGCACAAACAGTTGAGGATACTGTAGAAGGTTTATTAATGATGCAAGTGGATTCTGACAACCATAAACAGAACAACTGTTAATGGACATGATGTAGGAGGTAAGTTTTTGTGAATTACACCATGCCCCTCACAGACTCTTGTAATTTCTTAAAACGGGTCGACTTTAGATGACTACAATTTTAATTATTTTTGTGTTATATGTTCATTTATTGGCTGTTCTCCTCTATAACTACAGAATATGGCAACACTTTGAACTGCCTAATATAATTCTATCTCAGTCTTGCAATCAGGTTGTTGTTTGAATGTAAAGGTTGCAAATAAATATTAGCTACACATATTTACTACTTAAAAAAGTTTATTTGCAAAATATTTTTTAGTCGATGTAAACTTAAAGTATATTATTAACAACAAAAAGTTGTCGGAAAATCATTAAGGTGAAAACTATGCAACCGTGAAATAGGTATATTATAAACTAGAACTTCTTTCAGACAGTTCATTATAGTTAATTTTGAATAAAAAACTCATATATTGACGTGCGTCGTCCTCTCAAGATACAAAACCAATATGCGTGAAAATTTCGAACCTGACACAATTATATGCGTATCTCATTGAACATGTGATTTGTCAGTATTAGAAAATTGGTGGATTTTCTATTGCATCGAACTTATCCGAATTCATAATTCATAAGTAATTTGCTAGCTTACGAGAAACATTTAGATTTGTTTTGTTCGTCGGATATTAGCTTCAATTTTCGCTAAAACAAGTTGTAGATACAGAAGTAGACTGATCGCATCAAAATATGAAAACAAGTTAATAGCAATATAGATGGAAGAATGATTTAAACCAAGAAACATTTAGTGCCCAAATTAAACATTACTGAAGTTTCGGTAATAGTTTGAAAAAAAAAACTAATTTAAGAAAATAATTTCTTTGTGCAAAACTAGCTTGATACTCCCTGTATTTTTTAATGTTACAGCAAATATGAGTATTGCATATTTTGGAAATCAGGAAAAATGAGCAAATCCATATATGCAAAAATTTAGAGAAAGTTCCATTAAAGAAAATAATTTTTAGACCTGCTGTATATTTTTAAATACTGATATGTTCTGATTTGGAAAGTACGAAAAAAATACTATAAGAAAAAAATTAACACACATTGAAAACTGACAAAATATTCAAAAACCATTTAAGTTATTTTTGCTCCATTTTAATTAAGTGCTAGTTTTTTTAAGAATGTCCATAAGGAAATATTTGCTGACCATCTTGATTTGAACTATTTTCTCTGTTTTTCTGAGGTGTGTTGGAACCTTTAAAAACACCATACTAAAACTGTCTTAATCATCACCAGATGATGCTAACTTGGTTGACGAAACGCGCATCAACTGCAGTATATAGTGTTTTGGTGTTCTCTATTTTGGTGTGTACTATAGAGTTTCAAAAATCAGGTTTCATAATTAATATCATGTAGTTTAACTTTCAAGAATCTCGATCTGATTCAACACACAGACTTATACACAGTTGTATATACAAATACAAATTAATTAAATGCATCTATAATAGATATATCTGAAAAGCGGTATTTTTTTTATATGCAATACATTGTTTTCATACTTCCCATCAAAATTTTTTTACATACATTATATACAGGGTGTCGCGCTTAAATGTGATACAAGCCTGTAACTCATTTATTTTTTGACCGATTTAAAAAAAAATTAGAATGTAGGGTAACAAAAGCTGTATCTACGTGTGATACTGCTTTTTTTATTAGTGCAATACATGGCCAACTGGGATGCGTTTTTTAACGTCAAAAACTGCTAATTGCTATTAGCGATTTTTTTTCAAAAAATTGATTACATATTCTTATTCAGCATTCTTTTAAAACGTTTTATCACCAAGTTGCATCAAATTCGGATCATATTCAGACGAGCACTCCATGATGATTTTCTCCATATTTTAGTTTATCATCCATATTTTATTATTAATAATAAAATTATGAAACAGTTTGTTGGTTTTTACTGCACAATAAACAATTTTTTTTAGATCGGGCCAAAAATAAAGTTATAGGCATGTAACATAGGGGGATGATCCGAATTTGATGAGACTTGGTGATATGACGTTTTAATGGATGCTGAATAAGAACATGTAATCAATTTTTTTTAAATCGCTAATAGCAATTAACAGTTTTTGACGCTAAAAACGCATCCAAGTTGGCCATGTATTGCACTAATAAAAAAGCAGTATCATACATAGATACAGTTTTTGTTATCCTACATTCTAAAAAAAAATCTTAAAATCGGCCAAAAAATAAAGGAGTTACAGGCTTGTATCATATTTAAGCGCGACACCCCTGTATACATATTTTTGGAATAAACTACCTAATATAGGTAATTGACCAATCAATATCCACTAACTGTACACTTTTATCTCAAAGAATTAGTAATGCCAGAGCCTTCTGGATAATCAGTTACATATAACATATTTTTGTATTAAAAAATAAAACCCGTAAACTGAAAAAATTTGTTTCTGTTTGTATAACACTTGACTAAAGTAGAGCGTAGGAGTGACGTCGAACGAACGTCGGCGTCCCTAGAACCACACAAATACAAACTCGGGATAGCATGTCAAGCAGGATGGCAAGCAGGTCAGCCGGAACAACAAGCAGCGGGATTATAGCACCACACTCACCGGGATTACATTACCGATATTGTTGATGGAAGGAGGAGAAGATGTTAAGATCTGAATACAAATGTGTGGTTTTTAATACCCACCAGCAATTCCCAGACATTCCTATTTCTCTATATGCTAAGTATTTCACGCAATATCATAAACAACCGTTATCCATAGCATAGCCCAGACCGTGACGATTCATACTCATGCATTTTGTGGCCACAGGAAAATCGTAACAGCTGAATTATTTAGAAATTAGCACTGGCATAGATCATTTTTAAACCGAAACGACGATTAATTTACTCCTATTTTCCACCTTTTCATTAAAATCGTTTAAGCTAAGTACTTTTCGCACTTTTTAATGAT
>JANEYF010005122.1:0-222047 GCA_029963845.1 Rhamnusium bicolor
TTTCCCATTCTGTTATGAAATTCCACAGTTAAACCTACACCCAGTCCTTCTCCACACCCTTTTTCTTCCTTCACCATGTTAAGGCCGAAATATGACTCATCCGTAAACAAGACATTCGACCATTCCAGGAATATTCCATTCTCCATAATTTTGAACGAAATTTCTTCTAGCAGCACGATGTTCGGGCAATAATTTAGGACCTTTGCGGTCTGGCTTTTAAATTAACTTTTTAGACGTCTACATACCGTCTGCTTACTTACTACGCAACACCACGAATTCGGCGAAAGATCTTGCTGAACATTGCTGCAGTATTTGATCGTTCCCGTAATATCCGCAATCTCGAAGCGATCATCTCTTGGGGAGAAGTTTTTCGAGAGCGACAGAACCCACCCTTCGAGCAGCGCTTCCTTGTTTGTTCATGCTTGCGGATCGCTCTACGAGCAGTTGCTTCATGGACTCCCACTGCACGAGCGACGCAACGTTTACTACGCCCATCGTTTACTAAAGCAACTAATCTTGCTACTTGTTCAGGATTTATTTGAGGCATTTTATGTAATTTTAGTCTCTAAAACTTTTTTAATGAAACTTAGTTAATGACACAACGACAAAGAGTCAAATATGGAGGCATACAACAAATTAATTGCTATGGCAACGGCAATTGTTTTTTTAAAGGCAATAGTGTTCCTACAACGAAATAAATTTGTGGGATATACGCAAGGTTTCAGCAAAAATGCTGTACCTTCGGACAATTTTAGAGATAAATCAATGAATAAAAAAACAATATGCTCATAAAAGAAGCGTCTTTCATACAGAGTGTAAACACTTTCTATACCATTACTTGATCTAACACACAGGCTGAAAAATGTCCACCCTTTATTTTATTTTTTTTTTTTTTTGAAGGACAAAGGAATTACCTATCCAACAAATAAAAAAACTGAGTGTAGTGACGAGCCTAAGACGAGGCTATAAATCACATGAGTAAATAACACATTTTAGTCTCGAGTTATATACAAAATTTTTTGTAATGTCATCCGAAATTAGAAAACAGTATAATTTTGTAAAAAATACGGCAAATTGACAAAGTTACCTTGTAATGATTATTTTCTATTGCTGTTCTCCATAGAAACTAATAATGAAACAACTAAATATTGAACGACTTAAACGTCGCATTTGACACATTCTACTTTACAATAATTATTATTTGGTACAAAATTGCTGTAACTTTTGATTTATTATCAGCGAAATCTAGAAAATTGTACGAAAAGAATATGATTTATTTATGCACTGGTGTGAGCAGAAAACTGTCACATATCTGAGTCTGGTCTTTTGACTTATCTATCTGAAAAGCAAAAAAACTTTAAAATATTTAAGTCTCTGGTCCAAGTTTTCGATGCTTAAAGCAGTTTTGAATGTAAAGAATAATGTATCCAATTATTAAAAAGTAAAAAAGCTTTTTTGAAAGACAATCCACTGAGTATAGGGCTAAGAAATCTAAAGTTTTTGACAGAGCAGATGTCGAACGTTTTTTACTAGAAGCACTAGATGAATAGTTTTTTAATGTTGAAAGTTGTATTAATAATGGGCATGGCTGGCGCTTGTCGTCCAGTGGAACTCTACAATATGACCATTGATGACATTGTGACAAAAGACTGCATGCTGGTTGTTAAAGTACCTGATTCGAAAACCTACATTGAAAGGACTTTACGGTAATTGGTGAGACAGTTAATGGAAAAAATCCACTAAATATTTATGATAAATATGCAGCTATTCGCCCTACTCATGTGAATCACAAAGGGTTTTTCTTCAATATCGAGGAGAAAATGTACGTTTCAACGAGTTGGTATTAGTATATTTTCAAAAATACCAAGTATTATAGCTAAATACCTTAACTTATCTAATCCGGAGCAACATACGGGTCACAGCTTTAGGAGATCTTCAGCATCACTATTAGATGGTTTTGGAGTAGATATTCTTACCTTAAAATGTTATGGGGGATGGAAATCCTCAACAGTTTCTTGAGGGATATATAGAAAATAGCAGCCAGAACAAAAGGAAATTTCAAAACAGATATTTTCAAACAATACTACAGAAATAACTATGTCTGCCGATGTAGTCGTTGGTGAAAATCAGACCAACCACCATATTAATATAAATGAATCAAATATTTTTCGCACATCTGAACCTATAATTCTAGGAGTAAATATAAATAATGTTAGTAACAGTACTATTCATATAAATTTTCGTTAAATTATGAATGAAATTGTTCATGAAATTTGTTAATAATAAATATTTGATGTAAGAACTTTAATTTGTTGTCTGTTGACTTAAGTTTTATTTCACACTGAAATAAAATTTCTTTATTTCACACTTTTTTCTTTATTTTTCACTTGTCAATAATGACATTGTTTTGATTCATTGAAACTGTCCAATAAATGTCATTTTAGGTTATGCCGTTACAAATTTTACCAATCGAATATTTAACACATTGGGAAGTTATGCCAATAGGACAAAATTAAATTGATTTGTAAATTCAGAGGTTTAAGGTTATTAAATGTTTTCTTAACCGCCTCTCAAGTCACTGAAGTAACTCCCAGAAAATCCTAGGATTTTGCGTTGAGTAAAGAGACGAGGTCCTAGAGTTTATTGTGGAGTCCGAACCACATCTAGGGCATCGACAGTTCTCCCATCTTAATCCGAAGCAAATTACAAATAATATTTGTTGCTCCGGGATGGATTCGAACCATCGATTTTCGGTACCCAGTAAATAGCTATACGCGCTTTACTCACTCGACTACCATGTCCTTAATTTTAATCTTGTAGATTCTGAATCTATGCCCTTATTGAGTAGTACAGATTGTGTACAATTTGTTTTATTATGAAAATTTGAAGTGTTAACACATCCCTTCGCTTAAAACCAAAGATAATATTTACCAAGGTTATAAAGAAATTTTTGAAGGCAGGTAGAAATCCACATTTTTGCGAGTTACACAATCATGCAGAAAGGTTCGATATGCGTTATATGATAGATTTGAGGAGAGTTTAGTTAGGTTAGAACAAACTAATATATCAAAGGTAAATTATTCTACTGATTGGGCAAACAATTTAATGTTGGTTGAGAAGCCTGAAAATGTTTATAGAACTTTGAGTCTCGGTTAATACTAATCAGATGATAATATCTCTCTCTCCCCTTCATTGCTAAAACAATGGATTCTTTGGATATTATCATCCGGTTAGTGTTAACCGAGACTCAAAGTATGGACACTAAGAGTTTTTTGGATCAAAAATCTTTAAATAACTACATAAAACGTGAGCAGTATTCTATCCCTACTAACACTAATATAAGTAAACTCACTGGTAAAAAAATATTTTCTGTGAGTGACATGAAAGATGGTTTCCATCAACTAGTCTAAGCCTGATAAGTAGAGTTGTCATATCAGTCCGCAAGTCATTGGCAGTGCCAGGTAGAAAAATACCCAAATACGTAGGCAAGACTTGTTTACTATCTTAGTAAAGACTAACATTTGATTTTAGTCTAATGTTATGCCACGTGGTGTGTACAACATATTTATTCCTCGCCGTTGTATTGTTGATAATTTTATTTGTTGTATTTTATTCCTGATATTAATTTAATAATAAAGTATGTCAGATCTGCTCAAGGGTAAAAAACGACCATACGCTGAAAAAGTGAATAACTTTATCAGTGAATTCCCAATTCCAATTTAATCATCTTTATTTTCTGTTTTATATACATTTGTAATTAAGGCTACTTTTTATTTTATTATTTCATATATAAATATACAAAAACAAACAAACAATATAGCATGAGGGAAAAGTTGACAAAAAATGGTATCCAGTCAGGACGACAATACCGTCCAGGGTAAGGCTGAGTCCTCCTGGTTGCCGGTGTTGTGGCAGCTTATGTCATTTTTCACTTTTTATCATCGTGCATGGAGGCATTTTTCTGTACAGAAACAAAACAATGCATTTATAATTCATAAAACATAAAATTTGTTAATAATTAGAAATGTCAGTTTACAGAAAACATGTGGGTGATTTTATGTACACAGGAAAAATTCCGGGAAACCTGCTCAAAATATTGATTTTTTTATTTTGAAAATAAAAATTGACTTTACTTCCGCGATGGGGTTTGGAGGAGGGATGAAGTGTCTACGCATTGTAAGGCATGAATTCTCGGATTTATAATACAATGGAGCTATAATAATTTGTAAGGTCTGCGAGACAGACCTGATGTGCTGGGACAAACGTGATTGTAAACTTCATATAAATTCTGTGCAACATAAAAATTTAAAAAAATGGCGTGCCTTCGACAACAGAGTTATTGTTCGATTTAGGAGTTCTGAAATAAATACAATCCCAAGATGACGTTACCAATTCTCACAACGTTGCGTAACTATGTACCAACTGTAAGCGAAGACATTGTAAATAAGATCAAATGTGTACTAAAAAATATACGGCTGTGGTTATGTGTTGACGAGACGACATATTGTAAAAAAAAACTGTTTTAAATGTTATAGTACATGTACTGGACCCTTTTATACCGACATTTCCACTGTTACTAGAGTAACTGAGTGCACTGGCCAAACAATTACGCAGGTGGTGCTGGAGACGTTAGAAAAATTTGACCTGTTAAAAAAGTCAAGTGTTGTTGTTTGCGACTGATGGTGCCGTGACAATGCGTTTGGTAGGCCGTTCTCTTCATGAACACGGTTGTAGGTTGGTACATGTTACGTGTAAAGTACATGCGTTACACCTTGTGGCAGAAACTATTCGACGTTTTTTTACGATGTTTTCCAGAGGTCGATGCATTAATAGCAAGTACAAAAAAAGTATTTCTTAAATCTCCTAAACGTCTTCGCGCATTTTATAGCATACATAATGCAGCAAATTTTTTACAGATCTTTTCCAGTTTGTGAAAACCAAGCTAGTTAATAGGGTAAGTTGTGCTTACATTGTTATAAATTGTAACAATTTATTGGTTTTATTGCTAGTTAATTTATTTTATTACACTTATTATGATGCGCACGCCTATGTCCTGCGGCGCATTTTTGCCAACTCTACTGATAAGCCTAACTGATCTTTGTACTTTTATAACACCATTCGGCAGATATAAATATAATCGTCTTCCGTTTGGAATAATTCTACTCCAGAAATATTTCAACGTAAAAACTATGAAATTTTTGGAAGCATAAAAGCTGTAGAAATCTATTTTGATGATAATCTTATTTCTGAAAATAATAAACACGAGCACAATATTACATTGAAAATTGTCTTGGAAAATAATATTAAATTTAATTAAAAAAAAATCAATATAAATTATCCGAAGTAAAGTTTATGGGCCAAATTATTTCAGGTAAAGGTGTAAAAACCAGATAAAGAAAATATAGAATCATTTTAGCTATTAATAAACGATCAAATAAGAAAGAGCTGTTAAGAGTTCTTGGTATGTTTAAATTTGTTGCTAAAATTATACCTAATCTATCGGCTCTAACGGCGAATATGCGTAGTTTAATTAAAAATTGAGTTTGACTTGATCAAAGGACATGAATCTCAATTTAATAATTTAAAAAACATTATCGTTAAAGCCGGCCAGTTTTAAGAAATTGACTGACGTTGGTCAAAGCCGTGGTATAACTTACAAAAGACATCTCTTATCTCAAGTCCATTAAAGTTATTTATGGTTTTCAGCGTACACAATAGACGAAATATTTTATTGTTAATAATTGAATAATGAATGCTAAATACTTTTAAGGTTACAAAATAAAATAGCTAGGAGCAAAAAAATGCTTTATTGATGGCTACAAATTATTAATTTTGTTTTGTTTGCTAGTTTTAAAATTTTTGTTACTAAATTTGAGTATAAAATATTTTATTCTTAAAGCACTTTTTCTCAATATTTTGGAAAAATTGCCTATACAGCGCTTTTACTTACTGCCGTGCTAAACTGAAAGTCCTAACTGACAAAATTATGGTTTTTACCCTAATGGCATTTTCTAATGCTACATAATATTTTCTATCTGATTTCCGAAACATGAAAGTGTTATCTGTACTCGCTATGACATTTTTCCTATCATCCCTGTTCAAATTAAATACTAAAAGTTCCAACCCACTTCAGGAAGCTAGATACTAAGAAAATCGTCTTAACTTATAACTAAGCCTGGCCAAGCGATGGTAGATTCAGGGTAGAGCGCAATAACAATGCCATCGCGCGCTTGTTTACGATGACGATGACACAACACGCTTCAGTTGTTATCTGTCGGTCGATGCATAGAGTACTAATAAATAATAAATAATGTTGAGCGCAAAAGAGTAGAAAACGACCGTACGCTGATAAAGTAAATAAATTTATCGGTGAATTTCCGGATTTATTCTATGATGGATGTAAAATAATTTGTAAATTTTATGATCAAGACTTAATGTGCTGGAATAAATACGGCTGCAAAATTCATGTCAATAGTAACCGGCATAAAAATAAAAAAAATGGCGTGTCTTCTTTGGAACCTCAGTTTATGTTTGATTTACTGTTAATTCTGATTGCCTGTGATGTTCCCCTGCGCATATTGAATAAACCAGCATTTCGGGAGTTCTGGAATAAATACAATCCCCAGGTGAATTTACGTTCATCGTTACGTAGATATGTACCAAGTGTTCGTGAAGAAATTGTAAATAGGATTAAATGTGCATTTAAAAATACACGGCTGTGGTGTTGACGAGACGACAGATTGTAAAAAAAATTCTATTTTAAATGTTATAGTACGTGTACTCGACCCTGTTAAACCAACATTTTCACTTTTACTAGCTAGCAAAAGACTAACTGCGTGTACTGGCGAAACAATTACGCTGGTGGTGTTGGAGACTTTCGAACAATTTGAACTATCAACAAGTCAAGTGTTGATGTTTGTGACCGACGGTGCTGCGACAATGCGTTTGGTGGGCCGTTTTTTTCAAAGAGACGATTGTAGGTTTTTACATGTTACGTGTAAAGTGCATGCGTTCCATCTTGTAGCAGAAACGATTCGAAAATGTTTTCCAGAGGTAGATGCATTAATAGCAAATACAAAAAAAGTATTTCTCAAATCTCCTAAACGGCTTCGAGCATTTACACACTGTGTCCTGGTATTCCGGAACCACCAGAGCCGATTCTTACACGTTGGGGAACGTGGTTGAAGGCAGCTTTTTATTATGCTGAATATTTTCAACAAATAAAAGCTGTGATACTACTACAGTTCAACCCTAACGAGACTGCAGCTATTAAGGAAAGCCAGACAAGCTTTCAAGATGTTTCCCTTGAAACAGATTTAAAAACTATTTATAACAATTATAGAGGACTACACGACGCAATAGAAAAATTGCAAAATACTTCGTTGTCGTTAGTGGAATCGCTGCAAATAGTGGACGACGTAAATACACAGCTACAGACTATAAATGATGCAAAAAATAAGCCCGTTATTGAGAAATTCGAGAGTGTATTACGGAAAGATCCTGATTTTACCAAATTAAGACAAATTTGTGATGGTGCATCTACAGCTGCGTTAAGTAAGTTCAGGTGTTTTACTTATGCCTGTATTACTTCAGTAGATGTCGAATGGTCTTTTTCAAAATACAAACATATTTTTTCACCACAGCGAACATGGCTTACTGAGAACTATAGAAACATATCTGATGCTACACAGCTATTATAGAAGTGCTCCAGTTTGTGATAACGATAACCAAGATACTTCATAAATCTGCTTAAGAAGGTGAGTTTTGTACATATTTTTATAAAGTGTACCAGTATTAATAAAATTTATTTGCATTTATTTTATTTATTTATTTATTTATTATTAGTTATCACTTAGATATACAATGTACATGTGTGAACGTCATTTAACAGTTTAATAATAATGTGCAGCACTAAGCTTACAAAATATAACGAAATACATAAAAAAAGAATTCAAAGCGAACGAAATAGTACAAAAACATACATCACAATAAATAAAATATTTTTATTTTTATTATTGTACTTATTTAAGTATTATGATATGATGCATACCCAGTACGTCTCTGTAGGATTATTGACGTTGGCCAGGCTTACTTATAACCCATAGCAAATATTCTCCTAACTGAATCATATAGGACAAATTATTTTTAAAGGGTAATCATTTTAAAAGCCTCACTCAATTTCATTGCTTTATTTTTCACCTAGGAAAAATTTCAAAAACTGTACTTATGTATTTTTTTCTGAGGAATCCAAATTGTAAAAAGGAAAAGAATTGACAGTCAAATAAAAAAGTTATAGCCGAAAATCTGAAAAATGCGAAATTTACTAGTTTGACTTATTTAGGTTTTCGTATATTCTTAGCTAAACTCCGGTTTGGCCCACAAATTTCGTTATTCTGGCTTAATTACTAGTACTAGCGTCATGATTTTTTTTATGAACGTAGTCCAATAGTGAGAAACATTTTTTTTATTTGAACCGAAACTATTTGGACAAAAAAATCTTAATATTTTATTACAACAAACATTATTCCTTAACTATACAAGACTCTAGCGAAAAATAAAAAGATAGAAAAAAATTCTGTAAACATCTTGAAAACTCCTCTACTTCACTGGCAAATTCTATTCACGTCGAAAATTTTAAATTTTGTGCAAAATTTAAAAGGCGAAAATCCCACTTTTTAATTAAAAAGCAGAAGGTATCATGGGTGAGGTCCGTACAAAGGATGTAAACCGTGGAAAGACATGTTTTGGAGTTATTATTCTCATTGGCACGCTGCTAAGTTGAAAGGATGGGCACAACTTAGGATAACGACACAAAGGAAACCATTGATAGGTAGCCAGTCGCTCATTTGTGGCAACAATTGAACGACACTGTGTTTACAGGACGACAGACAATATTGCCATGGAGGTGACTATATCTATCTGCTTAGAATTCCCCACCCAAGAAATGTAAAAAGAGAAGATGAAAGATGTTACTGCGGGAAGAAATATCCTCTATCATTAGGCTGCAGGTGCTGAACTTATTGTACAAGAAAAGGATGTAATAGTTCAGCATGTAATGTTCGCCATACTCTCCAATGAAGAGCGCCCGTATGTATAGAAATTCTTCTCGTAGTTAATACGGGACTGTGTTCGATTATTTGTGAAATGTTTTCTTGTTCATCTAAATTTTGCTGCATAAGACTTTCAGATCTAATGAAAACTGTTTGAAATGAATCATGTCTTCCTGCATGCTAAAACACAGAACTAAAAGACTTGGCAACCTTATGTTCGGAAATCGCCTTTGATACCTCCTACGAGCAGCTCGCCTATTTCTATCACAAAATCCATAAATGTACATAATACCGTCATACACTTTATTCAAAATCATACAGGCAATTTTTTTACAGTAAAGATCTTAACTTTGTACAAAGAACTTCGCATATTTTAATATAGTTTTTGGGCCCAAGGATGAGTTATGTTTCAGATTAAGTTTCATTAAAGGCTGACTGAAAAATAGCTACTTATAGTTCACAAAATTCTCGCTGTGTTAAGTTATAGCGCTGATAAATAAGGTTTACAGTACTTAAGAAAAATGTGCAAAACGGCAATAATCAGCTTTATATTTATATTTATAAGAATACAGGCATATCAACAGAACTAAGTACAAGTAGCACAATGAAATGACGAGAGTAAGGATGCTATTGGGGAACATTATTGCACCTGCAAAAATGGTGCTCGTACTGTTGACTGTTGTGTCCATGTTATGACCATTATCTGTTACCTAGGTTATACTAAATAACTTGGAGACCGTGTACGGGCACCATCTAAAAGGTCAGCGATATTTTTATAGGTTTCGACAGTTCCGAAGACTATACACTAGAAGAATCTCACCAAATATATGAAAATTCTTTTGAATTCTTCTGGCGGGGTCAATAAGATCCTAAACTACTTGATAATTATTATTACTGGTGAGCGCTATACGTTTCAACTCTGGGTGCTCTTGCTCCAACATAGGCGAGATGCTTTGAAAGCTACTACATACTGCACCAACTTAGGTTTATATTTTTTACAGATCTACTGACAAAATTTTAGAAATCCATAGCAACCTGAGTTAATATTATGTAAAAATGTCTAATCTTTAAACGTCCATAGCTGGACAATCGTTGCAATTGGACTCATATTCATGGGACATTTACTACTAAAAATTGCCTGAGGTACGTGCTCGTTGAGTCTGAATGGTACATGATGTAACATCCTGTATATTTACATAGTTATTGATGAAACAATCTTATTTTTTTGGAGAAGAAATTCCTTAATTACCATCAAGAAACACAACGTTGAAATACAACCGTTTTAAAATTCAAACGTATACGTTTATTGTTAGAAATGAAGGAGTAATAATTATAAATAATAAATTTTCATTAAAATAGTCCTTAAATCCTTAAGTGGAAATGGGCATAATTACAAATAAACTCAGCATTGGATAGGAGAATATTTAGTCAATGAACGCATTCTGTTTCAATGATTAAGTCTCCCAGCACATAACTCAGGGTGATGACGCGAGAGGGTTAACGGGGATTAAATGATTATGAAGTGATACGGACCATTTGTCATACTGTCTACTAACCTACGAATGACTCAAGCAACCATTTTAATCAGTACTTACCCTCATTATTAAGATCCATACTTAAATACGAATCATTGCATTACGAGATAGTAATATATAAAATACAGGGGGGTAAATCTTTAAAATTATCATTAGAAGAAGTGAAAAGAATTACTGCCTTTTACGAAATATGTTGTATATCAAAATATATTGATATTTTTCATTTATTTCGCTTGTTTAATCTTGATAATTTCTATGTTGAAAATTGTTACCGTTAAGTTTCTTCATGATGACCAAAAAGTCAATTTAAAAAATATTGTTACGCCACTGGACTGTGTAGACTGGTTAGATTAGGCTGGAATTGTACACGAACGGCCGGGAATATTCTGGAGTGCTCTAGACCGGGAGAATGGATGTATAAATAAAACGCACGGTGGGCTGAGAATCAATCTTAAGTTGAACGTGAACGAGTAAAGAAGCAATAAGAAAGAGACTTATAAGTGTTCTAGTGTGATTATAGTTAAGACAGTAATTAATCTATTGTTATTAATTGTTAATTAGTAAATAAAGTAGTGAGTTAGTGTTACCTGGACTTTCAATCAACGAATCTACGAGTGTAGGTGTTTGTGGGGATAGCAAACACGTAACAACAGTTCAATTATATTTTGCTGTTGGTTTCGTGTTTTCTGTTAAAAATTTTCTGATGACACAAAAACAATTAGTAGCAACTTTTAAAGAAATTTTATTGAAGGCTTTATTAGAAAATCGGACTATTCTCCTTTTGCCCCTTACTATGATCAACTCACATTGAATCTAATAATAACCAAATTTTTAGGGGGAATTCGGGATCTGAAATTAACTATTAAAAACTAAATATAATGGTATGCCTGAATATGTTCTGTTTGGGAATGACAGCACTTTTCAGCAATTTTTTCTTTTTACGAAGCTTGATAAATTGTTAATGGTACCAGGGAGTACCATATTGTTAACCGGTTTGCTATAACCAAGCCGAAGGGAGTTACACTTAAAAAAAGTAGAGATACAACCATTTCCACCTACTTACCATTTTTGAAAATAATGTAAAGATGTGGGTTCCATGTATCTAGTATGTTAGCATGAGAAAGTGCTGCGATTCGTGGCAGACTGATTATTCAAAGGCCTTATAAGCTAATCGCTGAATGTTCAGAGGTCTGCTTCTCGGGAAACGCTTGAAAGGCGCATCCTATTATTTGGGCAAATGGATGTTTGTCTTGAAAACTGCAAGCTTACGAAGTTTCGTTCGAATTGGATATTTGAACATGTGACCCACCCATTGTGAGAAACAGAATCATATCCTCTCATGGCATGTTTAATCTATTTAGCTTTTGAAAGACATGGAATGGAATCATTTAATATTAACTTGTTTTTGAAAAAAATTCACAATCAGGAAGATCATAGCTTTTTTAAACTTTTTCTTCTTATTGGTACTAACAATTTGTAGTGTTCTTAACAAGCTACCATTTTATTTTTGTATTAAAAGTACATAAATACACAAAATATGTTATATTTAGAGGGCGTATCTCGGATGACATTAGCGTAAAAGTCAGGAGCGGCATGAGAGGATACTAGAGATTATAAAAATTCTTACCTCTTTTGTGGTTTTCTGCTGATTCAACTGGAGGAGATTATATGTAGTGGTGGGTGCATCACTGTCGATATTGCTATGACCCCTAAGGAAGTGTGGAGTACCAAAGTGAATGAGCGACCCAATTTGGTCTTATTATTACAGAAAACAGTCTACGGAAAAATCGCTTCGTTACAATGTGAAGTCGATGGTAAGCAGCTAGTAAGTAGAGATCGAATTTGGTTCAAAGATAGCAAAAAATAATATTGTTGCGCCACTGGACTGTGTAGACTGGTTAGATGAGACTGGAATAGGTGTTTGTGTGGATAGCATATACGTAACAATTTGGTGTCGGAAGTGGATTGGAAGACTTAATAAAAATAATGGAAGGACATGTTATCAAAAAAGTCGAAGGACAAATTAATGAAGTTAAAGAAGAAGTTAGTGAAGTTAGAGGAGAAGTCAGTGAAGTCAGATGAGAAGTAGTTCGACTGAAACAATAGTTAAGAGAAAAGGGTGGCCAGTTGGTACTGTCGTCTGGTACTAGGTTACAACTACCTTCCTTCGACGGTCAAAGTTCATGGTCAACGTATAGGAGACAGTTCGAGGCAACTGCGCGTTCAAACAACTGTAACGATGAAGAAAAGGCAACAGCACTGGTATTAGCACTGAAGAGCCAAGCATTAGATGCACTCCAGATACTTCTGCAGCACAACAACAAAACTTTAGCATTCTACAGGCAGCATTAGAACTAAGATATGGCGACCAACATATCGTCCAAGTATATCAGGCTCAGCTAAAATCTCGCAAACAACGGGGTGGAGAAAGCCTCCAGGAGTTCGAGGCTGCGGTAGAAAGATTAGCCCATCTAGCCTATCTGGATGCACCAATAGAGTTTCAACAACAATTATCAGTTGGAGCATTTATTGATGGAGTAAGAGACCAGGAGGTCAAGCGAATCCTTAAGTAAGCCAGGCACAAACGAAGTAACGAGTCTTTAATACATGCCCTTGAAATTGAGGCTGCCTATGAGGATACCATACAACCAGAGAGGGCGAGCCATGGCTGTGGAGGAGACCCCGGCAGATAAATCCATGCAAGTCGTATTAACCGAGTTATAAAAGTTGATCGCACAACTATTGACAAAGATGAATTCCCAAACAAGACGAAAACAACAAAGTAGCGGTAGCCCGAATGGAGGTATCCGCTGTCATAAGTGTGGAAAATTGGGTCGTATAAAGAGGAACTGTCATGAGCTCAACATTCAAGATGTAATGTCCGAAGTACAAAAGACCATACAACTACTGAAACACTCGAATCTCCAGCTGAGACAAAACCAACAGCAAAGTAGTGGAGGAGAGTGGACGAGGCATGCGCTTTTATAAGTGTGGCAGAGTGGGCCATATTCAGAGTAACTGTCGTCAGCGCAACCCTGAGAGAGTAAATGTCGCAGTAATGGAAAAGCAGCAAGAAAACTGGTACTTCGGGAAATATGGCAGACGGCCTTTCCAAAAGACCACCGTGAGGAAAAGCAACAAAGTGTACAAATAATAAATACTCTTAAGATTGATGTTCCGGACTATTGGACAAAAGAGTCGTTAAGGGAAGCGCAGTTAAACGATAAAAAAAACTAGTCCTATTCTGAAATGGAAAGAAAGAGGAATCCGACCCGATTAGAAAGACATTTCAAATAAATCAGTGGGGCTGAAAGCTTTATGGGCACAATTGGACTCCCTTAGAGTAAAGGATGGACTGCTGAAGAGAACGTAGGAAAGTCCCAATGGGAGGAAAGTTACTTTGAAATTGGTAATCCCCAGGTGTCACGTAGCAAATGTACTGCAGCAAGTGCATAATGGAACGTCTGGCCAACATTTTGGCATCAACAAAACCCTGACAAAAGTAACACAACGTTTCTGCTGGGTAAACAGTCGTCAAGATGTGGATGCTTGGTGCCGCCAATGTGAAGGTTGCGCGACAAAAATGAGGCCACAATAAGATATAAATAATATAACGCCAGGGCTCCCTTTGAGCGAAATGCAATAACAAGTGACCGTATGAAGGCTCGTTATAATTTTAAGGATAATTCAGGAGGGTACCAGGTGGGAGAGTTGGTTTGGTTATATAATCCAAAACAATAGGAAGGAAGGTACCCGAAGCTTCACCCGCCCTGGGAAGATCCTTACACGGTCGTTACCAGACTAAACGACGTTGTATATAAAATTCAGCAAAGTCCAAAATCCAAGATGAAGGTAAGACTAGCCAAGTATGCAGGGAACAATGAATTGCCTGATCGAGACGTTCAGGCTTAAGAAGGGGGCAGTGTTACGCCACTGGACTGTGTAGACTGGTTAGATGAGACTGGAATTGTACGCGAACAGCCGGGAATAGTCTGGACTGCTCTAGGCCATGTGAATGGATGTATAAATAAGACGCACGGTGGGCCGAGACTCAGTCTTAAGTTAAACGCGGTGGAATAAAGAATACGAAAGAGACTTATAAGTGTTCAATTATGATTATAATTAAGTCAGTTATTAATCTATTGTTGTTAATTCCTAATTACTAAATAAAGTAATAAGTAAGTGTTATCTCCACTTTCAATCAACAAATCTACGAGTATAGGTGTTTGTGTGGATAGCAAACACGTAACAATATTTAGGATTTGCAATATTTGCGCATTACTTTACATTGCACTTTTTAAATTTTGCTATAAATATTAAGCCAGCATAGAAATAAATAATATTACATAATATGACTAATTATCTTTCAACTGCCTCGAGAGTCAGTGACCCTTTTTAATCTGTTGAGAAACGTAAACATCTCAATAAACATTCGCATGGAAAATGAATCTACGACATGGATTTTCACTACGTTTATAAAATAATACTTTCGTATTTGAGGATGTTTGAGCTTGGGTAGCAATAATAGTTTGTGGCCGACATTTTTAACTGCAACTTTACAAACGTATTAAAGAACTATTTTTTAAGATTTATTAACTTATAATAAAATAGTTTAATAATAGTTATGATGAAATGAAAAAATCACTGTATCATAACTAGTATCATGTAATTCAAAATCCCTTTCTAGAAATTTAATCCGAGATACACACTATAGATATGTTACTTTCCAGGATGTTTTTCGTTATTATATTTTGTTTATTTTGTGTTACAGAGGATTGTTAATATTTTCCTTTTGATATTTTATGTTTTAACAATCCATCATTAAAAATTTGAAATGCGAAATTTGTATTTACGTTCATATGAATAAGTAATAAACCAGATAAACAATGTTTAAATAACTATTTCTATGCTTTGCTTAAAAAATACGTTGATATACCTATTTCAATTAAGTAAAAAAAGAAAACTAGTAAGAAGAAAATGAGCCCTCCCTAATATTTAGTTGTGGTTACGGCCCTGTAATAATATTTGTACAAATTAAAAATTAATGGGAAATTGACAAGTCACGTAATCCCTTGTTTCAAATTTTATTACCCTTTTTATTTTCTGCATTCTCAGTTGTATTATAATTAGTAATAATGGTAAAATTAATTAAATAATTTTTTTAATGTTTTTTTGCATGTGACCTAAATATAAACTGACCCTCGAATGGATGTACTAATTATTAATTATTCTATCGATTAGTAGTAAAATAATATACAAGAGAAAAGTGTGTAAGCCGTAAGCTCTTTTAAAAGTTTCGTGTTATACTCTCATTCATTACATAAATGAAAGTAATATTTTAGGGCATTATACTAATAAATAAAATGATATAGTACTTCTCAAAATGAAACGTAACAATATTTATAAACAGTACTTTAATACCTTAATATTTAAAAAGTACATTTGTTGGCACGCATACGAAGATAAGAATTTAATTAAAAGTTAAATAAAAGAGTATCGTAGGGTAAAAAATATATTAATACAAATTTCAGTAGTTTTTTTACAACAGAGATTAATTGAAACCTTGTTTGGAGATAAAATGAATATTTTAGGAATTTACGGGCTCATTATCACAGTCTAGAAATATATATTTTAGCTAAAAGTACACGACAAACATTTATATACACCTAAATAAGAGATCTAATCTAATCCTTGAAAAGTTCATATTTATGTACTGCAAAAAGTCGTAAGAGATTAAGCTAAGAAAATATTTATTAAAGATATATTTTTTGTTTGTACTTCATCAATTACATAAAAATAAAATCTACGCCCAAGCAAATAGCGTCATCAAAATAAACAAGAATTTAAAATATAGAGTTTGTGTGTGTCTAATATTCTTTCTATAACTCGTTCAAACAATCAATGAATGAAATAAAAGCACTTATACAGAGTGTCAAAATATATATTTTCATATTTTTCTACTCTACGATTTTTGTCTTTCAATCAACGGCAGAGAGAAGAAATATTGGTGTGGGACAGCAACGAACAAACCGCTTTACTTTAAAATGGCGGGGTTTAAACCACTGCGCATCCAAACTCAAGTGCCACGCTGGAATCGTAGACTAATACTCACCAAACTAGGTAAAAAAAATTTCTAGATACATGGTATCTAAAATGCTTCCTAGGAGAGATGCAGCCCTAGGAAGGTTAACTAAAATTTCCGTATTTAACCCAAATCATCAAACTGTTCCTGAAGGTAGTTGGGTAGTTTTCTGAGTATTTTACTTGAAATTTTCTTGAAATGAAATTATCGAGTCCAATTTTATGCAAGCATGGATGCTGGATATGGTGATCAAAATGGCAGACATGTATTTAATGTAAGGCCGCCCAAATGGAAAATCGCTTGGAATTTGTAGTCTTTATGTGGAAATGTTCCCCAATCTGAGAGTGCCATCCTACTAAAATTTTGTAAGAATTTGCTAACAATTTAAGAGAAACCGGCTCCTTTGGACCTAGGACACAGGATCGTGGTAGGAATAGAACCATTAGAACCCTAACTTTAGAGGGGAGGATTTTAAGAAGAGTGCAAGAAAATCCGGGTACATCAGTTAGAAGAATTGCTGCAGCTGAAGGAGTAGGTCACTCCTTCAACTGCAGCTGCTATGGCTCGGTTTACCCGAGCAACTACTCAACCTTTATCATATTCAAAAGGTAGAAGCCCTAAAACCTACGAATATCCTGTCTGCTCATATTATTTGAATAATTTTATGGCCACTAATGAAGCACAAGGGATGGAATCAGTAATTCTCACAACAATCATCATTAATGTGACGTGAACCTCCATTTTTAAAAGATCGATTTTCTATTAATGTCTGAACAGGCAATTGGTTATAGATTCATTGGATCATTTGTATTACCAAATAAGTATAATTTTATACAAAAATGGTATTAGCGTTACAATTTCTATTAACTTTTAAACTATTTTAAATTGAGTGGCTCACAGTTCATGATTGTCCTACTTAATTATATTTCCTTATTAGTGGAGGGGGTATCTAATATCCAAAGAAGAGTAATGTGGTTTATACATGATGGAGCCTCTCCTCATTTTTCATTTCATGTTTTTTTAGTAAGATGACTTTTAAACCGAAATTTTGGACTATGATAAACAGGTGGGGTAGTCCAGTAGCTCGACCACCTCGCTTTTCCGATCTAAACCCCGCAACTTTTACCTATGGAGTCATATAAAGTCGTTGCTTTATGCTGTACCCATTATTAATTGGGTGCAGATAGGCGTGCAATAAAATTCAAAAATTCTCTTGAATTTTAATGTCAATATGTTTCATTTTATAAAAGAGGGCCCCCAATCGTCTTTCAGCTACCAATAATATGTATGGACCATCTCGTTCTAAAAACAGTATCATCATGCCCCCAAACAAGTATGCCATACGATATCATCAAGTGGATAAGATTGTGGTATGCGGTTATGAGCGTTTGTTGAAATACATTATTAATCAGATTTCTGAGCTGGTGTACGTTACTTAATATTTTTTTACATACAAAGATGGTGTATTAACCCCATGTTAATTTATGGTCCAGTACACTCTTATAAATTTTACAGTTAGGATTGTAGAAATTGTGAATGTTGCGTAAACCAAAAATCGTTTTTTTTTTGAGTTGTTTAAACTTCATTTATTTACGAGAAATCAGTTTTGGGTAATACACTGGCTTAGCTTGCCTTCATCTAATAGGACTGAGATGTCCGAATTGCAGTCTCTTCGGCTACAATCAGCTGCATATAATTAATATTGCATATATGATGGATAGGTCATTTATATAAATTAAAAATACAGTGGGTCCCAGAACTGATCCTTGTGGAACTCTAAATTTGACACTGATAACTTCACACTGACGTGGTTTTTCACATCAGTGTTAGCTTCACATCAAAGGTTCCAACCCATTTCCGAATATATTGGCTCCTTGTATTAAGGTAAGATTCTATTAAAAAGGTTTCTACTACTAGGAAAGCCATAGTAGTTTAGTTTAAGTATTAATTGATGAGACACATAGTCGAATGCTTTTGACAGATCCAAAAATAGAGAACAATTGAACTTTTCTATTTCAAAAGATCATTAACAATAGTTACCAACTTATCAATTATCGTTGTGGTTGGCGTTTATTTCTAAAACCATATTGTTTGAATCTAAATGGGTTAGGTAAGTCGGAACAGACGGTTTAATTCATTTTATAGTTGTTTTTGAATATATAGCATATGCGTCCTTACTTTATTCTTAAGATTATCCACAACGGTCGGATGACACCTGTTTAAAAGAAAATTGGTTTGTAGGAGTGACTTTTGTTAGAAATTCACTATAATTAATTTCTTGACGAATATCCATTAAAGTACAGAAAAAATAATTTCTAAATTAAATGAGACAATGAATAATAATTATGATTATTTTATTTCTACACAAAGTACATGCAGATGCAGATGCAATTTCTACTTAACATAAAATTATATTAAGAGGACTTGTAAACTTCTGTAAAGACGTTACCTATTCTAAACTAATTAGCATTTCGAGTTTCCATTTCGTTCAAAATCATAATGCCTCTATATTAATTTTTGTGCGAATTAAAACATGTCTTCATTATTCTTTATTTGCAAACAAAATTTTAAAAATTAATATCGTAGGTAGTGATAGAATGCGTTAGAACGCGTGTGAAATTCTTGGCGGTCCGCGGACTTATAACATATCGATTACTTTCCCTGAGTCGTAGCGGCCACCCCCGCTGCTGGTATGGCGTCGCATGCAAATCAGCATGGCGGCGGCGGCGGCGACGCGACGCGTTACTACGCGGCCTGCATGACAAGGGCGAGCTATAGAAACGCACCGGCTTCACCGCAAGTTCATAGGACGTCTAGTAGAGGTTTAGGTGCGTATACACAGATGTGTATTTACGTATAAACCACGATGGGGTTTAACCGCCATCATCACGCTACATTCATATTTCTGTGGAAAGTCCGAAATACAAATGGGAATACTATGTGTGTAAAGGAGGAAATTAAATATAAATTCAATTATTATAATGAAATTAGTAACTTTATTTTTAATTATTATATTTACATTTGTAAACATACGGTCAAAATACGTGTTTCATGACTGTTGAAAATAAATATAGGCGAAGACTTGTAAAAATAGTAATAGTAACTTGATCAGTTATTTAATAATTAATTGTAAGATTTTAAAATTATTATAAACTTCTATTTTCGCGTGATATATTTTATATATATTTGAGGGATGGTTTTCAGTCTCTTTGATCTCTCTTATTGATGATAAAAGCTCTTGTGTAATTCCATGAATTTGTCTGTTTTGTTATTTTCTTCACCCTGCTTTGATGTTTTATATTTCTTTCTTCCGTTCAAATTTATCTCTATTTCCTAACTTCGTTTCTTTTTAATTCCTAATACTGGCCCATCGATGCACTTTCTTTCATAATTTTTATTTCTTTTATTTTATAAAATTTTAGCAAAATAACATACCATTTATATATTATGTAGTATGAGAAGATCATTTTAAATCACCACTCGATTTTCTAACCATATTTTTGAGTTAGTGAAATAATTTAATTCCGCAGGGAATCCAAATACAGAGAAAAACAGTTGATTGAACAAAAAATAAACATGTTCAATTAGCAGAATGTTCAAAATAATCAATTACTCAGTAGTATATGGAAGATGACTTACAGAATGCTTCTACATATACAGGCTGTAACAAATTCGTTTCTCACTACAAGGATCTTGGAAATGGTAAGAGATAAAACATCGGTTAAATTGGGACAAAGTTGCAGAATTGGGCGAACAGGATTATGCCGGTGAAAAATCGAAAATATCTCGTTGTTGCGATTTTTTGAAAAAAAGTAAAATTTTGTATTTTCGTTTTTATTTTTTCCTGGCGTTATTTGAAGAGACCTAAATTTAATTTTTATAGTTTCATTGTTAATAATTATTAATTATGAAAAATAATAAAGTAACGCTAATTAAAAAAAGTTTTTCTTGATGATGGTTTACAGCTACGAAACGTTTAGCAACATAAAAGTTTAATACATCAACGAAGTCTGAGATCAAATGCTACAAAAAAAATACAATAAAAAAATACAGGTCCGTATTTAAAATAACGTACTTGATGATGGTCACGAAAAGATGAAATGTCTTATAAAAAAAACTTTGTACACTAAATTGTAAAGAATAAAAAACGCCAATGAAAATTGTTTTTCATTTTTCGATCTCTCTTAAAATAACGCCAAAAAAAAAAAATAAAAACTAAAATTCAAAATTTCACTTTTTTTTCAAAAAATCTCAAGAACAGTACGAGATATTTTCGATTTCTCAACAACATATTGCTTATTGACAAATTCTGCAACTTTTGCGCAATCGATGCTCTATCTCTTACCGTTTCCGAAATCCCTGTAGTGAGAATAGTACATTGTGTATCTAGTAGTAAAAGCAATACATTCCCGGACGACCAAGTAAATCTGCTTAACGCCTCGGCCAACAAGCACTGAAGTCCAGGAATGTGGTTTTACTACGAGATACACATACTATTTTTTCTGAAATTGCAATCAATATTATTATAAATTAAGGAATTTTTATTAATACATAAAATTTTTTCATTACAATCTAATCGCTTATGAAATCGTTTCCTTGACAATCACTGTTTATTTATTGTTGTGATAAAAGTCAAATTCAGTGCCTATTTCGCTTTAATACTTGTACTAAAAAAAATATTAAAACATATTTAAAATAGACAGTGATGATGATATTCAGGTGTTTGGTACACCACCAGGGTTTGTAGCAACTGCAAAAATATGACTTTAAATTTAATGTTCTATTTTTACTAAAAAAATGCATTTTTAATGTCATTTGGTTTGTCTGCGTGTAGTTATTTACTGACTAATATATATAGAAAAAGCCTGTACGCGAGTTACTTTCCCGGCTTAGGTAAGAAAAATAACTTTTTCTACGATTGTGTTGAAAGTCAAACTTCAAAATGACTGCGGAAAATATCACTTTGCCACACGCCTTGATTACATCTTCACACACCGGGATAAGAGAGTGTGTTTACCTTAAAGAATTATATTATTTAACTGGTAATAACAATTAAATTCTATAAATGTACATTAATGACTCAGGAATTGCAATTACTTAAGTTAATGCTTGGAAGAACTGGAACATTTACATTCATAGAAATACTAGAAATATTTACATCTGGCCCAATGTTTATGGCATTTTCGTTGTCGCCCATTATTTTTTTGGAGCCACTTATTTTGTTGTTAACACTATCTTCTATATATGCTTCTGCCGCTGTTGAAGAGCGCCACCCACCGTGTCTTTTCAAACTGGTAAGATCCGCTGCAGCGTCAACCAAAAGAGTCGCTAACGTTCGACGAATGTAGTGCCCAGTAAAACGTTCAGGTTTAGGAGGTTTTAAAAATTCTGCAATTTTTTTTGGCATCTGTTCAAACATGTCTATCCCTACCACTTGAACTGTACACTTGCCATGTTTGTATTGAATGAAGAATTATTTATGTCTTATGGATGCAGGTCTAAGTTGAACATATTGACGATAATAATCCAACCAATTATCTCCTTTTGTAACCGAAAACGTTCTAGATTTATGAGTTTTAGAATCTGAAATGATTATGAGCAAAAATTCTCCATTATCCTGAATGTCAACTATGATAATATTCATCAACTCCTTCCTTCTGAAGACACCAACCACTCCAATAATTAACACTACGTAAATAATGTCTTATTATAACAGATTGAAAAAACTGAAATTTGTATTATCTTTAGAAGTAAAAATGTGTCATCAGGAGCGTTAAATAAAAAAACATTAATTTGTTCTCTGGTAAATAATTATTCGCAGTCAATAATTTGATGGTAACTCAAGTGAATGTTCTACAAAAAAACTTAGTTAACTCGAAAAAATAATGTTACCAAAAAATCATCCATATCACGTAGAAGGCCCCTAAGCCATTAGAAACATTTAAAAATGCCCGAGACTAAAACTACATTGGTTCAAAATATCACATGTCACACCACTTTTTTTTAGCAAATTAGATAAAGAATAGAAAACCATATTCAAAACTTCAAGCCGCAATTTCTTATCTCATTTCTCCGATTTTTACAAACCAAAATAGTAAAATTAATTTTCATTAAAAAACCGCTCCGCAGTACAAGAGCGACGACGAGCGCCGCGACGCACTTGCAAACATTAAAATGACCAAAACTCATAAAAGCGTTCATAAGAAAATAATTATAAACCTGTCTGAACGACTTTATTGCAATCCGAGAAGCCACACAAAATTTTAGTTTCAGTGGTCGACAGAAGCAAATAATTATCAGGGGCCAATGCCATCATAAAATAGTAAAAGCTAAATTTCTGTATTTTTATATGTAAATATTAAAAGATGCTAGTAGCACACACCTAAAAATTAATTTTTACATAGCCAGTTAAATAAGTAACAATTAATATCAAAGTAAAATAGTTTAAGACAAAATAATAATAATAATTTTAAGCAAGAATCATTGTTTCCACAACTCCTCATTAACGAGACTTAAACTTGTAAAATTGGAGTTTGGTACACCGTGTAGCAGACTAGTCAGGCAGACCACCGTATCGGGGTTTTTACTAAATTGGGAGATTTAGAACAGGATAGCTTTTGTTTTATATTTTATATTTATAGGGTTTGTGACGTCATCTATTGCGATGTTGGAAGCGTGTAGTAAACGCTTCCAACATCGCAATAGATGACGACGCAAACCCTATAAATATAAAATTTCAGACAAGTTAAAACAATCATACCACTCCACACTGACGAGTAAGCATCGTGGTACTAAATTCAATTTTTATGTAAAACTTTTCACTTTTGCATTAATACAGACTCGATGTCCCTTCGTGAACGATAAATAATTAATTTAAAACCGGTTGTGACCCCCATTATTAAACACCAACTGATCTGGAGCCCTTAGGACAGTCTTTCGTTGACCGTTTCACAGGTAAAAGATCTCACTCGGGCCCCAGAAGTCGTAAGATAGGCACTAAGAAATTTCTCCACGCACCAGACTGGGTTATTTTTTGGTATCCAAGACACGAAGACGGCGTCCACCACCTGTAAAGTATTTTTACAACATTCACCGCAGAAAACCAGAAGTACTTCTTCGGCAGCTTTTATCATTCGAGGATTTTGGATTGAGGAGTCTTCCATCATTAGATTTTACTGTAAAACTCTACATTGTTTTATATTTATTAAACTTAAAAAAAAACACAAGCAGGCCCTACGGACGTAGGTTATGTAACAATAAAAATGTAAACGTTTTTGCAAAGGAACATCATCGTCTGAGATCTCCAAGGACAAAGCTTCACTCGACTTAATATTCATTAATTCAACAAAATTTGGTTAGGTCTAAGTTTCCCGAATATTTACTAGGCTGCCATTAAAGTTTCAGAATCTATTGAAATTTTTTTTAAGGATTGACAGCCAAAATTTTTACAAAAAATAAATTTCATCCAAATCATTTTGTTAATCCACTAGGACAGAAAAATTAATTTTAAATATTTCAGTAACTTTCGACTTATTTTCATTTTAATGAAATAACATTAAGCATAAAAAAGATACACTGCTCAAACAAATTTTTTTTTCGAAATATTTAATAATTTTTTTTTTGGTTTTACAAATCGTTTATTATTAAGAAAAATTGTGAAGTCTTGCGCGACCTTTTAGGCAGGCTAGTAGTACCCGAGTTGTAGGTCAACTTGCTGTCCAGTCTGTTGAATTTCAAAAATTTTTCAAGAAAATCTTTGAAAGTTTTGTGATTGTGAATTTTACGTTCCTCTAAAGGACTCCCTGTCCAATTTTATCTTTGGCCATACCGACTTAGCCAAATAAATTTTATACTTTCACAAATCACCTGATCTCATTAGTAAAGTTCAGTTTTGTAAGGAACCCTCTGTTCAAAATATTTTTGCCTTCAGCGAATTTGAAAAAAATAGATTTCATAAATTCAAAACGCATTCGCAGGGAGGTAAAAATGCATTTTTTGCACCAGATCCAGAAATGGCGAGGAGGCAACTTTTGTCAAAGAATAAAACTAAAGGAAAAAGAATTTGTACTAAAAGTGAAAAAGTACAGAGCTGTAGACTTTCAAATTTTGGAGTAGTATCTCATTTTCAATTTTGTTTTTACATAAAAGTTGACTGAAAAAATATTTTCACTATTTCATAAAGTCATTTTCAGGCTAGAAGAAAGCCAAATTGCAGGGACCTCCAGTTCCATTTTTTCTTAAGCACGAGTAATAAATAAAAAGCATAAGCCGCTTGATTAAATCCTTCAGCTACAAAGTTTGATGTAGAAACAAGTCCCTCAAGCGAGGACCACCGAAGAGGAGTTGCTGAAGTCTTGCTCAGCTCTGCTAGCATAGCCAAAAGCACACAGAAAATTCAACGAGACTAAGAACAGGCTACCTTACCTCTCCGTTTAATCAAAATCGACCTTGAGAAAATTCCATTCCTACAACCAAATACCAAGGCAGTAAAACAAAAAAAATTGTTTCGTGACAGCAAGTTACGTAGCGCCCAACTTAATTAAAAAGGGTAATAACCCAGTTAGGGAGAAATCAAAGAAACAGGTCTTCAAAACACAAACAAAGCCTTGTCCTGTTTGTGACATGAAACTCTCTTCCATCTTCTAGCAGTTTGTATATCAGCGTATATGCAGAAGCTATGCAATCCTGGGTGAGGGTTGGGTAGGTAATATATCATCCTTCGGAAGGGATGTGGAGCAGTTGTCTATTAGATGTTAGGCAAGTAAAAAATCCCTACTCTTCGATATTCGATAGACAAGAGGTTCTGCAAAATTTCCAGGTAGCGGAAATAGGCCGACGTTAAACAAATTAATAAAAAAAACTGGATGCTTATCTGTCTGGGCAGCTGTATTTCTAAATAAATAAATTGTAATTTTAAGTAAACTTCTTTTAGAAAAAATAATTGTTTGACTAAATAACCAAATTACACTACACAGTGTATAAAATTCTTTTAAAATTATATGCTCAGAGATCTAAATGTTGAACGGAGCGAGACTAGCTCGAATATTTCACTTGTTTTTTTATCTGAACGTAATATTTAGTGTAAAGGTCATAAATCGGTTAGTAATAAAAGTAAATGGGGCCATAAATGGTAATATTGGAGCACGTCCACGCGAATTATAAACTGGACGAACGCAGTGAACATCGTTTAAAGTTTATGACATATCATACACATTTCGCAGCATGTGTCGACGATTGTGAGTTTGATTCACGTGGTGCACCACCTATATCCATACGCTATTTCAATAAAATCGTATAAATTACAACCGACTACTTATAATGTTTGTAATCATACTTAATCATTAATAATAACTGCTTCAGTTATTAGTGTAGCTACTGTTTGCCGATTTACCTCCTGTAAATACATATATCGGTAGGTACGTAAATTATACAGTTATTTAAAGTCGTATTAATAATTATCTTGAGAAAATTACATGTCAATAACTTAGAATATTTAATTAAATGTATTACAATGCTACTGCATTTACTTAATTTGTATTTCATTTAAATAAATTCCTACTTTGTTTATAGATAACTTCCTCATGTATATAAATACTGTGCAGGTGTGAATAAATGTACAGAAAAATATCACAATCATAATATAAATAACAGTTAATCAATAATATCAGTTATTTTTCTAACGTAATTGTCTTACTCTTTAGTGCCTTGATTTATCCTTAAAAATATATGTGACATTGAAAAAATTTGCATAATCATTCCCATCGATTGTCGATGATCAATCATCGTTAAAAAAAAGATTACTTCTAAATTAAAAAATACATATATTTGAAATGTTGGAAACATATTTGTTTTATATTGTAAACAAAGAACGGCTAAAGACATTATCAGAAGATCCAAAAAAGGCGAGGAGGCAACCTTTGTCAAAGAATAAAACTAAAAGAGAAAAATTTTTTACTACAATTGAAAAAGTACAAAGCTGTAGACATTCAAATTTTGGAGTAGTATCTCATTTTCAATGCATCACGATTAAATTAATGAGAAAAGTGGAAGAAACTAAGGAAAAATGGAAGTGTAAAGTAAGATTCTTTTTAAGGAACAATTCAATTCACTACCATTGTGTTTTATGTAAGATTTCCGAAAACTGTCAGACTGTGACCCTGGCTGGCCGATTACAATTAACTGAATGCAGAGGCTGTAAACCAATGAGAAGCATTTCGTCCACGTGTGCAATATCTTGTTAAGTTTTACCGAAGTTCCGCCAAAGCAATAAAAATTTAGTAGGTATGCCTTTTTAGCAAATTGTGACATATTTTCAATCATACTTTATCATATTTGTCTTAGTGAGCGCAGTGGGCATATAGCATTCAAACTTGAAAAATTGAATTTCGATTGAGAGCATCAGTAATATCATTCTGTTTAAGCGTTGTATTTTAGCTTTGGCTGCGAAACCCATTTTACTGTGAAATACATACACTTTTTACGCAAAATTTGTATGCGCCTTTGCTAGTTGATGATTTAATGATTATTAATAAAAATGTATTGAAAAATAATAAAATAGTTTGAACCTCAAAAAAGTGGTTCAGTTAAAACAATCTCTTTGATGATATAACAAAACTTCTCAAAAAAAAATGTTTTTTAGTGAATTTTGGAATAAATAATATTGCATCAACAATATTACACTTTAAAATGGCAGCACATATAATTTCCAATTTGTATTTTTATAAACATTAATATAACAAATTTGCTGTCTATTGAGTAATTATACAACAAACGAAGCGTTTTAGTTCTCCTCCATTTCTTTTGACTGTTTTGCGATAAGCACCTGATTTTTTTAAGCTTTTTCCACTTTGATATTTCCATATTGTTTTATAGATTACACTATACTACAGTATTTTACTAAGTGTCATAATAAAATCACGATTGGTATAAAAGTGAATGAAAAACTTACTATAGCAAAACGTTAATACTGTTTTATTAAAGTTCTCCAGCGGCATTGTAACACTATTTTGTAACAAATGAGAGATATTTCTTCTTATAAATGTGGAGCTCGCACGCAAATACCGCTAAATTCCAAAAGTCAAACTTGTGGCAAATCGTAAAAAACATAATGCAATAAATCAAATATGATTAGCGTTTTACTGCTTTTTCCCTTGTATGCTGCTGATCGCCAAGGACTATTTGACAAATTTTCGCTGAAAATTTTTTAACCCTTATATATTTTTTAAAATATATTTTTTTCTTCATTTAGCAGGTTTTGGTTCAAATATGAAAATAATTAGCGCATTTTGTTTAAAAAAAACTACTTCCTCAATCCTCTATTGTTCTTATGGAAGGGCATAACAACAGAAATAAAAAATATTAAACCATATAAACGATATATCAACGTATTCTAAAACAAACTCGATTTCTGAACTTTGGTTCCAAAATAAAAAACGGATTATTAAAAAATAATCTTTTCACTAGATATGCTCTGCATTCTCTTCTGCCAGGCAATCGCATGGTTCAGCTGTCTCATCTTTCATATTGTTGATTTCTTGCCTACATAGTAAATTATTGTACCAAACCAAGTCCTCGTCATTCTTCCAATCTTCTCCAAATTGCTTAGTCAATAGATTTTCCAAAGATTTTTTTTTCACGGGTATGCCCCTTTGACGTCCGAATACCCTTTCTTTCAAGTCTGATTGGAGTATCACTTTGGACCCTGATTTTGTTAGTGTCGTATATTGTTCCGTACCAATCCTGAACCTAAAGTGCTGAAAGCCACACACAGAAACGTTTCCCGTAGCTTTTTTCAAGCTGATCACTTTCATATCCGAAATGCCATTGATTTTCTTGAGTTTTTCTTCCAAAACATTGATGTTGTAGATTCTCTAGCCATTTCCTTCGTCACTGTCGAGTAACCTAACAACTCCATGCCTTTTGTAGATTTCGTTATAATCGTCTTTTGATGTGAGAACTGGATGCTTTTTATGGTTTTGTTCTACGCGACCCAACACTCGGTCGGCCGGTAAAAACGAGTGGCCGCGGACCGGGTACGTTATTATAATTTCTGATATACGTAGTGGAGATTTGAAATTTAACCAATAATACAAAGAGTGGATGATGTGCGAGTTACTATTTTGTCCTCCGCAACCATCACAGAATAACTCAGTGTGTGAATGTCTGTGAGTGTAAGGCTGTTCAAGTGATAAAACAAAGCAGAACCAATTTCTTCAGCACCTCGTCCGGCTTGGTCTTCTTCAGTCCATATATAAAATGTAAGACTTTTAGCTTTTATGTCAACACAACAAAAGTTATACAAGCTAACTTGGTGTGAATAGATTTCATTATTGATGAGGGTTCTGGGCAAAGGCTGCACTTATTGCAGGTCAAAGCAGAATATATATGCGTTTTCAGGTGTACTCTTCATTAATTCTTAAAATGCATTGTCACATTTTTTATGCATTGTTAACTCCAGAGCGAGTTTCCTCCTTGCATCCTCATCCCACTCCTTCTTTTGGAGATGTTTCAGTCTCATGCACTGAGCACAACAATTTGTAGCAGGTCTGCTAAACCCTGTATTATACTCATTGACAAAAATGTTTCTGAACATATCGAATTTTGTAGTCTTGACTTCTGGTGCACATTGTTCTATATAGAGGTTAAATAGCTTTCTCATGGTTAGGCTACAATCAAGATAAAATCGTTTCGATTTTTTTTCTATTATAATGACTTTCCTTAGCGGGTAGTCCATCCAGAAATCTCCTGATATATTGCTTTTTGTCGATGTGATTCTCGGAAATTCTGTCACCTCCTCGAAGTGCCTTAGACATTTTACCCTCGAAACAAACTTTTGCTATACGCCTAACTCAATCCTTATGGATATTAAGTACGCTCAAGAACATGGCTTGGCACACTTGAATCTTTTTTTCACTAAGTCGTTTGTTAGAGTGAACTCTCGCTTTCTAGGTTGGTTCTTAATAGGTCGTTTACGTTCGACAGCAGTGGCAGACAAAAAATGGCATAACTGTTAAAAGCTGTGCTTAATACAACGAGTAATATGGATTTATCGGGCTTTGGTACCAATATTGGATTTAGCGCTGTATGCTCCAAAGCCCTATATTCCACAACTATTGAAGAAGGGATTTAACGGGTTTTGTTCTTTAAGAAAAGTGTGGTCTTGTAGAGATCATTGAGAAGTATTGGAATCTGCAAAAAAGTAAAAAATATCTGGAATTGGATTTAGCGGGATTTGCGCGCGGGCTCCACAAATATTCTGCAGAACACTGTTTGTCAATTTACAGTGCCTTTGGTGCAAAAATTACGTTATAATTATTGCTTTGGCAGCATTTTTACTGTGTTAAGGTAAATAAGGATAGTCTTAGTCTTATACATTGTATTTCAGGTATGCAATCATTAATTTTTAGGTGTGATTCTACTTTAACATGGTCCGGAAATATTTCAGCAACCCTTTGAGTTACAATGACCAGTTTTTTTCACCTGATCTGATATCAATAAAGGTCATTATTTTATATTATCCACCAAGAGTAAATTCGATTATGGGAGCGCAAAATGGGAAGGGGGGTTTCCTTTTCTACTCTCCAAACTCTTTTATTTGTATTTTTTGTAATTATCTTATCGGAATATGATTCCTTGGTCAAAAATACACAAGAAAGCTTATCTTGTTGTAACGCCGTAGGATCAACAGTTTTTGAGAAATAAGAACCTAAAGAAACATGCAATCATGCCAGGAATTTTTAAACGGGCGTTAGCTTCAATGGATTGTCGTCTAACAGCTTGTGTGGAAATGAATAGCGTCCATTTTGAACATTTCCTCTTTTTGAAATTTGGAGGATGCATGTGTTTCTTTACGGTCATGTTTCCCGAAAACGGTTAGTCCTACAGCATTACAACAAGACAAGCTTTCTTGCGTATTTATGACCAAAAAATCATATTCCGATAAGGTAATCTTAAAAATACACATAAAAAGTTAGGAGGGGATAAGGAAGCCACCCTTCCCAGTTTGCGCTACCATGATTAAATATAATCTTGGTGGATAACATAAAATAATGATCTTTATTGATTTCAGATCTTCAAAGGGTTTCTGAGATATTAAGTAATATCTCAAAATCTTCAGAAGGCCATAGCTCCCTTAAAAGGGATTTCCGAACCCATGTTTATAGGACATTTTTTTAAATATTTTTTTTGAAGTAGAATCATCTCTAAAAATTAATGACTGCATACTCGAGACACCCTATATATCATTACATATTTTATCTATAAACGTTCTATAGATGCTTCTAAGAACTATTAAAAGTAAGTTATAGAACAATAATGGTTATAGAACAATAATGCTTACAGAGCAGTATTACTCTATAGTGGAAGTTGTATAGATGTTCTTCTAGTAATTAAAAAATCTTTTACAAAACAGTTATATAATTTGGTTGTGATAATATTCCTACAGCATAAAATTGCAGGTATTTTGCTCCCAAAAACAAAATTGAGTTATGGAGACCTTTGTACAACAAACTTGCAAATTCACAGCTTCTACGCAGTTTTTATATACCATAATTTCCTCATAACCAAATGTAAATATGAGTAGTAAGCAGGTTGGGTTTTCTTAATACTTTATTAAAAAAATATGTATATATTAACTAAAGTTCCTAAATATTTAGGAAGGCTCCATATTTAGGAAGGCTCCGTTTGCCTCAATACGTTTTCTTCTGCATTTTAAATTCTTTCTTGAAATAGTGAAATGAAATAGTTGCCCGAGTTTAGTTCTAACAGAATTCCCTGCTTCCCGAGAAGAAGTACGACAAAAAAATTACTTTCGTACTAGGTATTTCAACCAATCAACGAACAAGAAAGTGTTAAGGAAAATGATTTTTGACGGATGCGATGTAATTGAATAGAAATATTTTCTAACAGTTCATCTAAAACATTTACAAAAAAATGTAAATAAGAATCCCAATTTAAGTAATATGTGAATTAATAAAATGTCAATATGTGATCACCGATGAGATCACATCAAATTCTTACTGAAAACTCAAGTTGAAATTGAGAAGCTTTTGGTAAATAAAATTTATTTAATGCTCAACTATGGCAAACATTTTCTAATAAATTCCAAACAGGAGTGAAATGATAAGGACGATATATTTTTTTCTTTAATTACCTTAATAGTACTGATCGACGATTGATCATCCCAGTGCAGAAGTAGCAGACAATCGTCGTATACTGGATTTTTATCTAGTATAATATCAATGACAAAGAACTTCACGTATCATCATGACTAATTTTGAAATTTAGTTATAAACAATTATCTGATTAAACTAGGTATTTATTTAATGCTCCCCTGTGTAAATTAAAATCAGTTTAAAAATTGTACAGCATTATTTTCTTCGAAATTTGCTTGCATTTTGTTTAATTTTTCCTTATATAGGTGAAACAGCAGACAAAACATACAGATCTAATAATTGGGTGCAGATGATATATAGACTTCCGACACACATCATTATCTAATTATGTCAGGAACATGTTTGGATCTATATGATAAATAGCTACGTGAGTAATTACTATCAGTGGCAAACGTTTCATGTTTCATGAAATATGTATCATATATGTAAACAGCTTCTATTATGTATACTTAAAAAAATGCTCACATAAGTGGGCGGTTAAGGTTTGATATTAATAATTTTTATATTTACATATTTACCTAATTATTCAAAATGAACAAAAAAATTTCGGGGCCATATTTATATAATCTCTAGGATCAATGAAAATTTCACGAAAATTAATTAAGTTAAAAATTTCTAAATATCTAAATATTTATTAGAAAAGGACACCTCATTTCTAGGACTTAATTCAAGGGAGTATTTTGCCAATGCTTTACAATCTAGCCCTAAGATAAATAATGCAACATAGGATAATAACTGAAATTGTCGCCGTCTCAAACAAGGCAAAATAAACTAACGTTCCAAATATTCTCCGGAGGTCGGTCACTAAGATCAGGATCGTAGAAATGAAAGAAACAAATATTATCCTGACAAATTCTGCAAAGGTTATGAGGTCAAAAATTAACGAAGTGAACAGAAGTAAATCTGCAGAGAAAGATAAACAGGGCAAAATTACATTCTTAAGGAATTCATCCAAACATATTATGTTTTCTTGACAAACACAACGCAATAGGCAAGATATAAAAAAAATTTTGATATCATAGATGGACAGACCGCTAAAAAATGTGTTTTTTCATATATTTGTTTATTTATTTTCGTTTGGATTAAAGCTAAAAAAAATTATTAACTTTAGCCGCGAATTTAAACAAGTTTGAAAGATGCATATTTCCCGCCAGTTGCGGTGTGACGTCATTCTGTATAAGTTTACTACAAGTGAATACTGTTATACTTGCGGTTTGTGTTTACAAATTAAAACATGGTATTTTTATGTTCTACCATGGATGGTTAAAAGAAAAGGAATTATAAATATTGTATTATATCTAAGTGTACAAATACAACAATAAAAATCTAGAAAGGTAATTTTGTGGGACATTAGAAATAAATGGTATATTGCTTTAAAACGAGACGACCGAATCGTGAAATTATCGGAATCTACACGATTATATTGCTGCCATGATCATTTTAATGTGCAGAGAATATTTGTAAATTTTCTCATTAAAACCAGTGATTTGATATAATTTTCTCTGTATCACATAAAGTAAGGTGTAATTATAAATAAGTCACTTTCATCAGCAATAATATTTATTACTACTATTTCCAACAGATATTTACTACCTATGTAATTAAATTATTATAAAAAAATTAATGAAGTATTCTGAGAAGAAAAATAATAGTTAATATTAAAATTTTGCACAGATGTTTTTTATGTATTTTGAGATTAGCTATAAAAAAAGTTTGTCAATATGGATATATAACTACAGAACAATGATAAAATTGGACCTAAATGATTTATTGTTAAATACGAACGTTGATAAACATCTTGTTGCTTTAATACCCCTAATTCCAGCACTGAGAAAAAATATAATCAATATTATTTACAAGAAAACTGCTCAGTGCTCATCATGAACACGTTTATTTTCTGTAAATTGTTGACCTGAGCTTGCATAAAGCCACTAGCGTCATTTTCACCACTTTGATAAATTAATATATTAGTGATTTTTACATAAATAATAAATAAACGTGGGATTTAATAGACGTAAACTTGCAATTTAATGCATTCAGGTAGAATGTCAAAGCCAAAGTTTTACGGTATGACATCAGGCCAATATTGCAGCGTTCGCGTACACGTGATTTTTCTTGTATAAAACTTTAAATTTTAAATTGAATTATTTACGGAACATAATTTAAAAAAAAATTGTTATATTCTCAACATGTAATATTTATCGTGAAAATAAAATAAATTAATACATTTCTAAAATGCATGCATCTTGTCTACTCTCTTAGTTGCCATTCTTCTGCTGTAGCAATTATGTCGGGACCTACATTTTCCATAGATTCCTTATTATCCTTTAAACTTTCTGCATTATTGATTACCATTGCCTAAACAAGCCATTATTTTACGGCCTTTCCTTTATGTTGTTTTGTCCATTGTATCCTGAAACATTTTTTTTGTGGTTCAGTCCTCGAACATCTTCTTCACAGGTCATACAACAGATTCCCCTCGTATACAGATCAGATTAACTAATTGTTCTTCGGTTATTTTAAGTTTTTTCACATACCTATAGTTTCTTAGATAACCCATACCATACTTTATATAAAATGTATTTATGTAGTACCGCGCGCTTATGCTAGAATTTGTTATTTGCTTATATTAGATGAATGGACTATAACCGCATTTTGGTAATTATTCTATTTTTCTTAGCACATTTAACATGCACTTCGTTGGAATAAAATGGGTACACCATACTTTTATACTCATTTTTGATTCTTTTGATAAAGTAATAATTTTTTTTCGATTTCCACGTGATGTCTACCGCTATTTCCTTCTTATTATCAGAGCCTCTTATCTCTGTATTTATTTGATCATCCTATTCCAAATATTTCTCCAGTGCTCTGAATGTTTACCGTGAATATTAATATTATAATTTTTCTCTTATTTGATTCATATTGTTTATTAAATCCATTATTTGTATGGCATTAACCATACATGTCTGATATTCTTAACAATTTATTCGAATTTTTTCATGACAACATTACATTATCTACATACACAAGCAGGAGCCCCTTAATTTTTACCATTTTGATGCCTCTTACATCTAACTCTCACACATTTATCCATGAACCCATTAACAAGATTTGCGAGATTTCACATACTTGCCTTGCACCTTGATCTGTAATAAAGTATTCCTATACTCACTATATTCACATCGTACCATTCAATATGTACCATTCAAAATGTAAATTAATTTAAATTAATTTGTTCAACTCATATATCGAATCAGTTACATAAATAAATGATAACAAGATAAGTTTAGTGTAAAAAAATAATAATATTTGATATATTTGTTTTGTAATAATGTAGGTATAGTTTCCATAAACAATCATTCACTTAAGGCGGATCCATAATGCTTTTTCACAAACGCAGGTCTTTCGTTACAAAATAAAACAAAACGTTGGCTGACCAAGGGGCTGATTTTTATATGAAGGGCATCGAGCACACATAGAGAAAGTGAATAAGTCGGTCTGTGAGGGCTGTAAGGCCAAGTTAGGTTAGGTTAGGTCCAGTACTCCTCATGTAAAATGCATAAGATGGTGGCATGGCACGAGTTCTGCATGGGAATTATATCTAAACAAACAGTGGCTGGCCCCCAAGTGCACATAATCCAGCAGTAGACAGTGCTGAAGCTCAGACTTATTATAATATGTGCTCTACTGACACCATATTCTAGTATATAAACTGACGTAAAGAGATTTTATTTTAGAGACTGCTCATTTGGTAAAGTATGTATGCTTCTAACCATTTCTTTTCTCTTTTACTTGTTTTCTCATGCTACCTAGGAAACGTTAAGTAAAAATGAAATTTATTTTTAGAACATTTCTTTAATACTTGAATCAAATATTAAAACTATATTGTTATATTTTAAAATTAACACAAAATAAATTATGATTTCTTGATATAATATATGTTTATATATAACTTAAAATATACTTCCTAGATTTTGCCAGTTGCAACATTTTTTCAAAGAATTTTTAAGATTAGAAAAAGAATCTCATAAATACCCAATATATATAGAGGTTAATCAATAGTAAGTAAGTACTAGTATAATTTGAAGATTGTTATATTGTCGACGAAAGAAATAAAAATAACAAGTTTAATATACTTATATTTTCGAAAATATAAGCACTGAAATCCAACATTAGTTACGTTATTTTACTTTTACAATATTTGACGATGATGATTGTATTGACGAAAAACCAAATACCTCATTAGTCCTGAGGAAGACAAAAAATATTGTCGGAACGTCGACTTAATGAGAAATAGAGGTTTTATTACATTTGTATCCAATTCCGACAAAATATCAACATAAAAACAAATGTCTTGACTGACTGACTGATTGATTTATCAACGCCCAGCCCAAACCTCTAGACCTAACAACATGAAATTCGAGAAGTATACTCCTTTTATGACGTAGGCACCCACTAAGGAGGGAATTTTCAAAATCGACCCCTAAAGAGAGGAGGGTGGTCAAATGTGTTTTTCACGGATTCTTCAATATCTGTGATATCGACTTGGTTTTTTGTTCTCAAAGGTTACTCATACAAATGTCTAAAAACATAAGGCACCGCAAAAAAAGTGAGAGAAATCAGAAGATTGTTAAATCAACGAGAGGCATCGAAAAAATTGAGCGAAATCGGACGATTTTTAAATAAGACGATGACTCATAAGTGTTATACCATAGTCGTGTCAAAATAATAAAATGTTAAATCTATGGGAAATTGAGGATAGAACCACCCTACCCTGCAGGACTTTTCTTGGTGAATCGAATGAAACAATTTCCAACCCCCTATATGCAATATGAGATGAGATATTCAATTTTTTTCTTCTTTCAATCCTGATTTTCAACCTAAAATGCTAAATATCTCAGTTCGTATGAGAGATAGTGGATTGATATTTCACCTAGAAGTCCAACTCCCCGTAGGATTTCTCCTGGCAAATCGAATTAAAGCAGTTCGAACCCCACATCTGTAATAGAGGTTGAAATATTTATATTTTTGTACTTTTAACACTCATTTTCAATACAAATTGCTAAATATCTCAGCTCATATGGGTGATAGGGGGGAGTTAGTTGCCTACACCACTTATACACCTTGTATAAGTAGTAGTGTTGCGCGGGGACGCGATCGACTCATTTCATTATAAATGAGTAGAGTTGGCAGAAATGTGCGGTGGAACATAGGCGTACGCCTCATAATAAACGTAATAAAAGAAATTAACTAGTAACGAAAGCAATAAACTGTTACAATTTAAAACAATGTATGAACAACTTATCATCTTTACTAGCTTGATGAATTAGCTTGTTTATCACAAACTGGAGAAGATCTGTAAAATCTTTTCAGCATCAGGTATGTTTCTATTGTTGTCTCCTTGAGTGATGTTTACTGTGGTGAAAAAATATGCTTATATTTTGAGAACGACCATTCGAGATCTATTGATATAATACAGACATACTTACAATAATCTTTGAACGCCCCTAACGGATCTGGGGTTGCACCATCAGTACCATCACAAAATTGTTTTAATCTCGTAAAACCGGTGTCTTGCTTTAACACGTGTGCAAACTTTTCTCTAACGGGCTCCTTTTTTACGTCACATATAGAGTGTAGCAGTCGATTTACTTCGTCCACTATTTGCAGTGACTCCGAAAATGACAACGCACTATTTTGTAAATTTTTTAAGGGCGTCATGTAATCTTGTAAATAATTTTTAAAACTGTTTCAACGGAAATATTTTCGAATTTTGTCCGGCTTTCCTTAATAACTGCAGCCGCGTCAGGATTGAATTGTAGTATCACATCTTTTATTTGTTGTAAATATTCAGCATAATAAAAAGCTGCCTTCAACCATGTTCCCCAACGTGTAAGATTCGGCTATGGTGGTTCGGAAATACCAAGACACTTGCTGTGAAATGCGCGAAGACGTTTAGGAGATTTGAGGAACACTTTTTTTGTACTTGCCATTAATGCATCTACCTCTGGAAAAACTTGTCGAATAGTTGCTGCCAAAAGATGTAAAGCATGTATTTTACACATAACATGTACCAACCTACAACCGTGTTCTTGAAGCGAACAGCCTACCAAACGCATTGTCGCAGCACTATCGGTCACAAGCATCAACATTTAACTTGTTAACAGATCAAATTTTTCTAACGTCTCCAGCACCACCCGCGTAATTGCTTTGACAGTACACACAGTACAGTTAGTCTTTTGCTAGCTAGTAATTGTGGAAATGTCTGTTTAAGAGGGTTCAGTACACGTACTATAACATTTACAATAGAATTTTCTTTACGATCTGCCGTCTCGTCAACACATTACCACAGCCGTGTATCTTTTAATACACATTTGATCTTATTTACAATGTCTTCACGTACAGGTGGTACATAGTTAGGCAACATTGCGCAACTTGGTAGCGTCACCTGGGGATTGTATTTATTCCAGAACTCTCGAAATGGTTGTTTATCGAGTATGTGCAGCGGAACATCACAGGCAATCAGCATTAACAGTAAATGGAACATCTGTTTTCGAAGGCACACCATTTTTTTTAGTTTTATACTGCACAGTCTTTACGTAACGTCTACAATCATATTTATCCCAGCACATCAGGTCTGCCTTGCACACCTTACCTTATTGTAGCACCATTATAGAATAAATCCGGGAAATCACTAATAAATTCATTCACTTTGTCGGCGTATGACCATTTTTTACCCTTAGGCACGTCTAATATATATTATTATTAAATTAATATCAACAATGAAATACAACATATAAAATTATCAACAATACAACAGTATAAAATACAACGGAGATGAATGAATTAGCGTGTAAACACTACGACATACAACAATGGGCTAGTCTCGCGGCTCGCTTCGATTTATCCGCCGGCCGGTCATTGCCTCACCATATTTATCTACCTGCTGTTGTACCACTGAATAGCCACACGACTTGCCAACTTTACAAATGAGACATTTGTCTCTATAACACGATACTGCATGCGTTTACGGGTCAATTTCATCAGTGCTTAAATATTTTTTACTTTGTTAGTTGTGCTTATTAGCGCAATGCTTTGTTCCTTTTTTATTTGATTTTTGATTTTCTTTTTTAAAAACTATGCTTTTCAGAGCAAAATTTTGTTTTTTTTTCTTTGAATTTTTGATTGCCTTTAGTCTCGATAACACAGCACACAGCTCTTTTCATTTGATTTCTTGATTTTCTTTTTCAAAACTGTGCGTCTCATCTGGACAATTCTCCGACCTTCTGCTTGAGATACGAGATGGGGAGTATCCCGAATCCGAAGGAAATGTGACCATCCCTGCAGATCTGGGCTCATCTGGGCGACCTTTAAAGAACTCATAACCAGGATATACCCTAAAATCGTCGATATTCAAAACAAGTCCATGAAGTGGTTCTGCTAACGTGCGATTCTCACCACAAAAAACGACCAGGCTGTCGTCATTAATGATTCTTAAGTCTTTTGAAGTGGCAGATATGAAGTACAAGTCTGTGGACACAATAGTGTACACTGATGATGCGATCCACTATCCTGTGAAATTCTTCAACCCTCCTGGTCTCCCAGCCCAGAAGCTTCTCCTCAAAGTGGGTGCTCTAATATTGTTACTACGGAACCTCAACCTTCCCAAACTCTGCAATGACACCAGGCTGCAAGTGAAAGACCTCCACAGAAATGTTATCGAGGCTATAGTATTCACCAGCTGTGCTCGAGGGGAATTGGTGTTTATACCACGTATACCACTCATACCATTAAAGTACCTCTTCGAGTGTAAAAGGCTGCAATTTTCCCTCAAGGTGTGTCTTGCTATGACTATTAACAAGTCGCAGGGGCAGTCGCTGAAGTTGCCAGGAATTGACTTGAGGCAGGACTGCTTCTCGCATAGTTAATTTTATGTAACCTGCTCCAGAGTGAGTTCACTCAGCATCCTGGTGATCCTAGCACCCGAGAAAAGAACCACCAATGTGGTCTACAAAGAAGTCCTGTAGGCCAAAACCGGGGGTTAGACAGTGGAATACTTGCTGGTAAATTTTTTAATATATTGTCCCAAATTCCAGGCGGACATAAAATAAAAGTATTAAGTTATATTGTAAATTTATATACAGTATGTCCGCGGATTGGGTTTACAATAGGTGTAATGGCTAAAATTTTTAACTTTTCGAGAAAATATCATTCTTTATAAAAATTTTTGCTTGCCTAAAAAATAGTAGTGACGTTGACAAAAAATATATTTTTTATACGGGGTGATCAAAAATTACAAAAACTTAAAATTCCGTAAGAGTAAACTGGTTCTACTTTTTATTTTAGAACAAAATGTGAAATAAAAAAGTTGTTTCTAATTATATGGTCTGTCTAAATCCAAAATTTCATATGAATATTGCAATGTTTCCGAAATTAGTGAATTTTTAGTAAAATTTTATTTTAGGAACATCCTGTATAATTCCCATAATGTTCTTTTTGATTGTTAGGTGCATTGTTACCTAGGTACGTCTACATATCATGACATATCTGCATTAAAAAATAATTTTTAAAATGTTAACTGTCGAGCAAAGAATTCTTTTAGTACAGTGTTATGGAGACGGTAAAAGTTCATACCGTTACGTTATTTAAAAATTTAGTCAGAGATTTCCCAATGTGTATGTTTCGAGAATGGTAGTTCATAAATTGGTCAAAACATTTAAAAAAACTGGTTCAGTGCTTGACGCAAAGAAAGAGAAGAAAAAATATGATCAAAATGACGCCGCCGCGCGCCGCATTATTAGTGTTGGCATCTGTTGTTGGAAATCCCAAAAATTTCGTTGAAAAATCGAGCCCGGCATTTGGAGGTGTTTAAAAAAAGTTACATCCAAAAAATTAAAAGAAAAAAATAAAATATTTCCATACAAACCACATTTTAACCATACCTTAGAAGAAGGAGATGAAGCAAAATGACTAGATTTCTGTTTATGGGTAGGAAATGAAATTTTAAGTGGCAACACGAATTTTTATAAATTTATTATGTTCTCCGACGAGTCGACTTTTTTCAACAAATGGGACTGTAGCTTCACAACATGTAAGGTATTGGAGTGAGACCAACCCCGAATTTAGAATTTCCACCGGAAGGCAATATTTAAAAAAAGTAAATGTCTGGTGCGCTATTCCGTATCATGGTATAATAGGGCCATACTTTTTTGAAAATACGTGCAGTAGTAACTCTTATTTACAATATGCTTAATATATTCTTTTTTGATCAGTTAGAAGCCTTGCCGTTGGAATATCGTAATAGAATGTATTTTCAGCAGGAATGATGTCTAGCACATCATGCCTGCGTCGGCGTCGTACGTAATTGGCTTAATAGCAAATTTGGGCAAAGGTGGATTGGACAAGGCGATCCAGTTTTTAGGGCCCCCAAGAAGTCCAGTTTTGACAATTGCGGATACATTTCTCTAAGGGCGCCTAAAACAAATTACCTACCGACAACCCATAGACAACGACGTTGAAATTCTAAAGCAACGCATTTCAGCAGCTGTGCAATCAATTTCCATTGAGGAAGTTAGAAGTAGTTTTCACAACATTCGAAAACGAATGGAAACATGCGTTCAATTTGGTGGAGGAATTTTTGAATTTTGATATTTAATAAAGTCAGAAACTTCAAATATGTATGCACTTTTATAAAATCAAAATTGTTTATCAGGTATTTATTCTCCTTGTTCGAATGCAATTAGCTAAATAAAAATTTGACAAAAACCGACTAGTATTATACTAAAAATTCACTAATTTCCGAAACATTGCAATATTCAAATCAAATTTTAGATTTGAAGATACCATATAATTAAAAACAACTTTTTTATTTCACATTTTGTTCCAAAATAAAAAATATAACCAGTTTACTCTTACGGAATTTTAAGTTTTTGTAATTTTTGATCACCCCATATAAAAAATATAATTTTTTGTCAACGTCACTACTATTTTTTAGGCAAGCAAAAACTTTTATAAAGAATAACATTTTCTCGAAAAGTTAAAAATTTTAGCCATTATACCTATTGTAAACCCCATCCGCGGACATACTGTATAAGAAATGAGGGTAGTTTTCCAAATGCATTAAAATTATCAAAAATGATGATACAAAATGTATTAGTAATTATCGTCCAATTCTTCTTTTATTTGTATTATCGAAGATAATAGAAAAAAATTTATGTAAAAGATTTATTTAATTTTTAAAAATAATAACATTTTATCAGTAAATGAGGGTAAAAAAATTACTATTTCAGTTCTAATAAAAATGTTAGAAACACAAACACACACAAACAATTGGACAAAAATATTAAGGTGTAATTGTAGATCTTTATAAATCGTTCGATTGTGTAGTAGAGCATCAAATTATTTTAGAGAAATTTGAATATTATGGGCTAAGTGGAAATACTAAAAATATACTCAGTGACTCTTTGAACAACAGAAAACAATTTAACACTATTTTGGCGAAAAATTTCAAGTAATTTTAGATGTTTCACAGGGAAATGTTTTGGGACCACTAGTATTCTTGTTGTACTGTAATGATATGGACAATAGTGTTAATGTATCATTAAATCCTGCATTCACCGACGATACAACATTCATATCTTACTCTAAAGATCCTTTTGAAATTACATCCCCAGTGAATGACAATATTAAATATAAATAGATATTTTCAGTTAGCTCGTTTGCTAATAAATCAAAAGAAAACACATATTCTACAGTTTAATCTATTCTGCAAATTGTAAATATAAATTCCTTAATTAAAATAAATACAAAATCTGCAGTTTAAGTGACAAGCTTTAAATTAGTAGGAATTTATATAGATATAATAATTAATACGTCTTTATTAAAAAAATAATTTTAAATTAATTTAATTCCCCCCCCACCCAACTTTACCCCTCTTCCCATTTTCCCCCCCCCCCCCCCCCCCAAAAAAAAAAAAAAAAAAAAAAAAAAAAAAAATCACACCCCAAACCCAAAAAAAAAAAAAAAAAAAAAAAAAAATAAAAAGAAAAAACACCAAACACCCCCCCCCCCCCCCCCCCCCCCAAAAAAAAAAAAAAAAAAAAAAACACACAAAAACCCCCACCCCCCCCCCCCCCCCCCCCCCACCCCCCCACCCCCTTTCCCCCTTCCCCCCCCCCCCCCCCCCCCCCCCCCCCCCCCCCCCCCCCCCCCTCTCCCCCCCCCCCCCCCCCCCCCCCCCCCCCCCCCCCCCCCCCCCCCCCCCCCCCCCCCCCCCCCCCCCCCCCCCCCCCCCCCCCCCCCCCCCCCCCCCCCCCCCCCCCCCCCCCCCCCCCCCCCCCCCCCCCCTCCCTTTCGGTGGTGGCCTCTCCCCCCCCCCCCCCCCCCCCCCCCCCCCCCCCCCCCCCCCCCCCCCCCCCTCCCCCCCCCCCCCCCCCCCCCCCCCCCCCCCTCTCCCCCCCCCCCCCCCCCCCCCCCCCCCCCCCCCCCCCCCCCCCCCCCCCCCCCCCCTGCCCTCCTCTTTTCCCCCCCCCCCTTTGATAGATCTATCCTTAACTTGTTGTTGACGTGTTATTTGTAATAGCAAAAACGTGTCTTTTTCTCTTTGACATGTCTTATATCCTTTTGTGTAATATCTTGGATTAGTAAATTATAATATACGTATTAATCTAAAAAAAGTATAAAACACATCAACAGAAAAGACAAAAGTTTTTATGATATAAATAACACTAGACAGACTAATTACATTACATTAAAAACTAAAAGGTAACTAGTATTCAAGTAAAAATTAATAAAGATAAATACAAAAAACTACAAATAATAATAACTAATCCCACTCCCAATCCTTACTTTTTTGGAACAAATGCTAACAAGGTAACAAGATCTTAAAGCATGACACGACTTAATATCTATCAGAAAAAACATTCGAGCCCGACATATTCTGTACATCTCTCCAGTAATTTATCATTCAGATGAAAAGTTATCAGTAGCAGTGTATTTGATTGTAAGGACCGCACGATGATGAGATCATGATGATCGGTAGCATCATTCATCGCGGTACAGCGTTCAATGTTTACAAACAGAACGCAGTCAGCTGTGAGTGCCGCGCTTTGAATTAATGCTGCATACATTTAAATATATTTACGCGATACACTCCCGTAGAGTATACGTTGCCTATCATCCAACGGTTTAACCTACCAACACCCTGCAGTTGAAATATATTTGCTGGCAAATCGATATTTTGTACGAAAACTAGAAAGATGTTGTGGCTTCGTAATTTTGTGAATGAAAGGATGAATGTATGTATTAATTCTTTCAAGTGAAAGCTTTTGACTAATTTCGCAATGTGGGATTTTGAATGTAATTAGACCTAAACCAATACCAACGTCTTAATTTTCATTTTAAAAGACAGTTGCAATTCGTGTGCAAAAACTAACCTTATGAAATTAAAAATTTTACTAATAATTAAGTAAAAACAATAAATTTAATTTTTGTTCTAACGAATATAAATTTGAAACTTAACGTATAAAACTAACTATATTACAAAACATTTAAATAGTATTAAATTTGCTATAATACATAGATATTTATTTTTTGAGAAATATATTTATCAAAAATAATATACCTGTTTTACTAAAAATGAAACACAACAATGACTAGTGCCATATACATCAAAATAGCCAACAATAAAGCAGCTTGCAGCTGGCCGCGATGTTGAAATTATTGTTCCTCGTCGGTGTAGCTTGAAGAAATATGTGGGATAGATGGGTACAGTCAACCTAGGGCTGCCACACATGTTCAAGTACACATACACACAACGAATACACCAAAGGAAAGACCCAAACCGAAATGTTAACTCAACCAGGATGGTGGCAGTTGCAGTACACAGAATAAAAAAAGAGAAAGAGAATATGGAAATGTCACCTTATTTATATTCTTATAGAATCACAAAACATAATTTTAAATATTTAAAAAATCTTCCAAAAGTTCTTGATTTACCTATTTACTTTTATTATTTAGATATATATAGTGTTATCAAGAGACAGAAATAACAAAGTAGATATTTGTATATTATATAAAAACAGGGGGACGCTATCCACAAAATTTAGAGATTTGTATCGGTACCGATACTTGCAACATGTATCGATACAAATCTCAATGTGAATGGGGCACGTTGCTACACTGCACTGTTGAGGAGCTAGATTTAGAAATACGACCTGTCCTCGGTTGTATTGATGTTTCCTTTTTTGAGGCATATGTCACTAATCTCTGCTTTGTTTTATATAAGAAGCCTTGGCTTTTTCTTTGTTCTACCAAGAATGTGGGATTCAATACTAAAAGTGGATATAACACAACGATCATTAGAACGAAGGTAAAAATAATGCAGTTAATTTAGAAGATAAAGGAACTGCAAATATTTTTCTTATAATTATTTCTAAATTTAAAGATAACTTAATTCGATAAATATATCTGCATATTTCAAATTAATTTAAATTAGCATGTTTATTTGTTTCAAATAAGACAACTAACTGTATTTTCATCAAAAAAATACATTCTATGTTCAAACTAAACTATGGACTAATACAGAGTAACATTTTATTAACTATTACTCTTTGTCATTTAACTGTTCTTTCATAAAAAATTACATTCTATGCTCAAACTAAACTAGACTAATACACAGTAGCATTTTAATACTATTACTCTTTGTTGTTTTTAAAATATATTAACCTCTATTAAGAGTATTCGGTTAAACGGACTGGGACGTATTTGCAATATTTGAATTAAATGTATTTTCTTTCATTTAAGATATTTTTTACCTGTGTGCCTTAGAAAGTAATCAAGTTTGGGGTACTTAATGGGAGTAAATTATATTTTTTCGTAATAAAATACCGTTATTGCATTATAACTGAACCGAAGTGGGAATTGAAAAGTCATTTTAATCAGCCGTCGCGTCGTTAGTTAAGGATCATTATTTGGGTCTGTTGTTATGAAATAATTCAATTTTCACATTCATTATAAAGTAAAATAAATATTGTATTGTCTAACTGTTAATAATTACATTATTTAAATTGTTCTTAAAATAAAAAATGTATTAAATTAATTTTAACAAATTCACTAAAAAAAAATGCATTTTTACGAAAAATCTATGCATTACTATGAAAATCTAGAACAACATACGGCCGATACGCACATAACGGACTCGATGGATTATACAAACTTCAACCGCGACCGTTATTTGCTATTTGCTGTGCCTAATGAGAAGGGAGAGGAAACTGGACCAGAGTCCAGGACCGGACTTCGATTGGTAGCTACTACTACCTCAGGGTTGACAGTGGGACAAATAAAAGCAAATATATAAAATGAATAATGAAATACGTACCGCTTGATGCAACGTATTAATCAGAATGATTGAAGTCCTTTGTCACATTAGTATACGTGGTCACAACTAATATTTCTTCTGCATTCATGGCTGTTCAATTTGAGTTCACATGGACAGGCAGTACAGGCACTGACAAATCTCGCAGATAATTTTCACAAATTTTACACATTGTTTTGTATCCCAGGTTCCTGTGTAAAACATTTTTTTGTTTTTTGCTTATAGTTCAACTATTGCTATCTGATAACATTGCTAATTTACTTTGTACATCACTTATCACTGATAACGCTTTTGAAAGTCGCAAAGATCCACACTTTAATTTAGTAGTTGCTGCAATCAACATTTCAAAATGTTCCACTATGTCATATAAATCTGCATGAAAGTTTGGTTATTGAAATGCACACTGACTTCGTCTTCTTTCGTCCTTCTATAATATTGCCCAGAACATTTTCATACACACTTGGCAGATATGTTTTACGCAATGTATGGCTACTATGTAAAGGAATACCTGGTACATATTTAGGAAACAAACCTTTAAAGTCAACATTGTCGACTACTTTTCAAGACAGACTACATGCGCAGAACATGACACCTTCTTTAAGGTGTAACTGTACCGCAAATTTTCTGTTGATGGAGAGCCGAATTTAAATGTATTTCACAATCACGGCGTATATGATATAAGAAACGTCGATGGCATGGAGTACACAGAATGTGTGACCCAACTGTTGTAAAGTCATCGTATTTTTCAATCATTTTTGTAGTTTATGCGCAAACGATAGTGAGTGCGCCATTGGTGAAAGCGTTTTATGTGAGAATGTTAGCGCACCATATGACAAATATTGTTCCGCGAAAGTAACCTTAAGCGGAAAAGCGAAAAAAGGGCATAGTTACGTAGAATATTATATACGCTTATCGCGGATTCCCGCTTTCAATAATGGTTGCATATATTACCGGTATATAAATAAATGCATGCATATCAGTGATATATCAATCAAATCAATCATATAAAGGCTCTCTAAAAATATTTTTTTGTTTAGCTGGAATTATTTCCGCTGCATATTTATGATGTTAATTATTATAAAAATGAAAAAACATAGTTAATAAATTGCTGCTTTATGTACAAGTCTAACAAGGTACCTTACTGAAATAATTACAGGTGATACATTGAACTAAAAAAAAAAAAAATCTTAATAATTTGTTTGCCATCTCGTACCGTTACCAAGTAATTAAACAAAAATACATAGAGCATTTGGGAACACTACACCACGAGTTGTACAGTAACCTAGGACAAAATAGCATTGAACTCATTACCTGATTTACCTCAATGTTATTTACAATAAGGTGCCACCAATTTTCCTTTGAAAAATTCTGCGTTATCTTATTGATAAATAATGTAATTTTTAAGTAGAATTATTAATATTAATTCAGAATGTTTACAACTTAAATACCAAACATGTATAAGTTACTAATGCACAATATCTTATTAAAAATTTACTGACCAACTTTAATGGGATTGTCTAGGGATCACTGACGCAATGAGGGCGACATCAACAGCTGCTCTGGAGATTCTACTAGGCCTGCAACGTACATAAAAAAGGAGCTTATGGCGACCTATCTGATAATGTCAGATCCTGGGAACTGGTGATGTTTAGGTAGAGCTGACGATCACGTAGCAATTGCTGGACCGATGAAGAGAGAAATCCTAACAATTTCTGCCCAAAAAGTGAGAGAAGCGAAAGACCAGCTAAGGGTGGAAAGGAAATATATTCTCACACTTTCCAGTAGGGAGGAGTGGAGGGAAGGAAGAATAATCGACTCCCCTCCGAACTATCTGGTCTTACTGTTTGTACAGCAATGTAGACGGTTTTCATGTAGTTGCCAGACGATTCTCCCGGACAAGAATATGACTAGAAGACAGAGGGTTGCAGGATAGCTTTGCTCTAGGATCGTACACCATGGCTTTCCAGCCAGAAGTTTACGTCATGAGGTAAGGAGTGGTGGCAGGTAAGGATGAGGTAAGGAGCGGTGCGGAAGAGATGGAATATATCTGCTCCGACAGCCAGGCTGCTGCTCTAAAAGCGGTGTGCTCCCTCAAGACGGAATCAGCTCTCGTTCAGGAGTACGGGGACTTCCTAAAAGAGCTTGCCAGGCATAAACAAGTAAGATTAGTGTGGGTCACGGGACATACTGAGGTTCCAGGCAACGAGAAGACCGATGAATTAGCTAGACTTGGAGCCGAGGAGACTTGTCTAGGGCCTGAGCCTATATTAGGCATCATGATGGCTCTCAATGAGTGCGCCCACGACACACTGAGAAAGCATTGGAGGACCAACAGGGCCTGTAGGCAAATTCGAGATTTAGTGACGTGGCCGGGCAAGTCGAGATCTGCCTGGTTCTTGGGCCGGAGTTAAAAGACTCTGAATCTTTTAATCGGAATTCTAACAGTTCACTGCAGACTTAGAAGAGATATATTTATAGGTTGAGGAAGACTCTACATGCCTAGGATGCGGGAGTGTTGAAGAAGCGTCTTGCCACTTCCTGGGACAGTGTATAATGGTCGGACGCCTGGGGCGTAGTATCCTCGTTGCTGAGGCGCTTCTAAGGGAGGAAATGAGTTCCATCGCACTAAATGACGTTCTGACCTTCATTAGATGATAGGAAAGATTCGACGAGGGAGCACGAGAAGTACATGGCTGATGGGAGGGCTAGGGTGGAAAAAGGGCCCATACTTCTCTGGCGTCAGCCTCCCCCACAATTAACATCATCAACTTTAATACAAAAAAATATCCAAACAACTGCAGGGTACAAAAGTTATAAAAAAAATTAAAACAAAGTGTCCACCAATCCAACCTTCGATTCCTTCGATTCAATTCACCAACATCAAATTACGACCGCAAATAGATAGGTACGCACTAAATATCATTACATGATGTACAGCTTTCAATGGTCCTATCTTAGAGTGACTGAACATATGTTCTCAAGCGGACACTTGATAACTCTATGATGCGTCATTGTCATATGCTTTCGTATATTCCCCTCTTTAAGAATTATTTGTAAGGAAAATTGATAATTATTAATAAGTAACACACAGGCATGTGTCCCAATATAAAAACTGGTTTATTAGTTAATTTATGTAAATTATCTATTGTTCCTTCGATTCCTTTCTTTGTTATCTGCAGTTAGTTACTATAATAAACTGACTCTCAGAACCTCATTCCAAAAACTCTTCAGTCAGACTCGAATTTTTCCCACAGGCTGCAGTATCTGGTTATTTGCCCTCAACATTATCGCGAGAGAATCTAGAAGCTGTTTAGAACTGTTTTGAAACAGAGACTTGCAAGGAAACTCAACAAGAAAATGTGTTAATTTAAATTTAGTTTTAAATTTATTTAAAATATACAGAAATAATTAAACGAATCAAATTATATTTTAACCCTTAGATCCCTAAGCATCGTAAATCTACATAAAGACCGAAGTGGGGTCACCAGGGTCCCCCACCAATTTTTTGGCAGATTGAGCTTTTTGAATATGCCAAAACATATTGCTCAGTAATGAACTAATACTAAAACGTATATTGAACTGGTTTATTGGATATTTAAAATATTAGAACAGTTTATTAAAATAATGAAAAATAAACTAAAATTCAAATTATAATATTAAAATAAAAACACAATTAACAAGAAACCGAAATTCGTATTATAAAATGAGAATCGACTGTCTCTGATAATGAGTGATGTGATGACATTGCTGTGGGTTGTGTACTAATTAAACTATAATAAATATCATTATTATTAAAATATATTATGACCACGTGAGGACCGAAGCGATGTATTTAGAAGGCCCACTTACCCAATTCATCAAAATCTTTAGAACGAGCAACACAAGCGCACTAAAATTGAATATAACATAACCTCGAATATTATTGACATACATAGCTGGAAGTATTGCTGCCAAACGGTTCCACTTAAAAAATTATAGCGAAATATTCAGATGTGGGGGATCTAAGTTACCCCGCTAGGGATCTAAGGGTTAAATTATATATGATTTTTGATAGCGTTTTCTTGGGAAAAATTTAATTATATAAGTAGTTATAAAAAAAGTATTTGTTAGCGTCAATAAAAAAGATATTTAATAAAAGGGAAACAGAAATTTCACGATAAAATTCCGATATGAACAAATTAATTACTCCACATTCAACAGGAATTTTATAAATGATGTGAAGTATATTTTCGAAAGCACATTAAAAAGGATTTGAGAATTTTTCTGTTTCCTTTTATCATGAATAATTACTCATATGGGATCAACCTATCTACGTTACAAAAACGATATATTTTATATCAAATACTAAATAATTCTCTTTAAGAATAGGTTGCTTTAATTCAAAACGTAAATTTGAAACTTCTTTCATTTCTTTGTATAATTGATTGTCTTGTGACTTAAATGTCAAAATGCTTTCCTAACAACTGTTCTAATTTATATTCAAGTGAAGAAACTAATGCATTGAAACTTATTTTTCAGTTAACTTTCGTCAAACTACCACTTTTATTTGTCTTTACAAAGATCTAAACTTTCTGTAAACCTTGCGTTTATTTCAGTTCCAACAGTATTATCGAAACATATCCTCCAATGTTTATCTGTGCATTAACTGTGTACGAAAATTGCGTGAGAGTTTTCAGGTCTGCATACTGGGTCCTCGGGGTATTCACTGTTACCAACAGACATTTCTACCAGCATTCAAAACGGTGAGCAGTGGGTATAAATACAGAGTAAATTGTTTATTTTCGTTTTAATTATATTAGATTTGCATACTGATGGGAAACGTTTATGCCATGGAATTTATTATTATTGTAAATCAATGCATCACCTAGTTTAATAAAATGAATTTATGCAGTCTGCGTTAGTACATATCTAAATGAATAATAGAGGATAGAACTGTGTTTGGTTTACATAAACAATAATTTTAGCAGCACGTGCGAGTTTTACATACAAAATGGTTTATCTTTAGTAGATTAAAAATTTAAAATATGATTTTATAACATATGTACTTCACACATCAAAAGAATGTGAATGAAGTATAAATATACCTCTTTTTAAAATTGTTAGCGATGGTTTAAGTTGAGAATAAGAAATAAATAGAAACTTAAGATTTTTTTTAATTTTTAGTTCACATACAAAAACGGTTAGGAACAAAGTTAATAAAAAATTAACCACTTCTTCTTGGTATATACAATATTAGTTTGTGTATGCCCTATTATTTATCACTACTCCAGAAAGTACTAGTTTCAAAGATATTTTATTTTAGAACGCTTCGCTGAAACATATCTCATGCATTAGGATCAAATCAGAATATTGAGTGAGCTATTGTAAACTCTTAGTTTCATTCATGATTCTGTAGGTATGTGAGAATGACGCTCATTGTAACTAGACGCAGTTTAATATCTTTTAATTTCTGTACTTATCTGTGAATAACACACCGACAACTATTACCACTGCTAATTTGTGTAATGAATACATTCCAATCGCGACCTAAAGAGATCTGTTATATCTATGTGTATCCCCATTAATTCCTAGGCTTCAGAAGAAGCCTAAAACTTCTCTGTTTGCCACTTCGGCAGGTTTTGTGGAACCTGGAAATGACGTAGTCTTTGGAGGATTGGAATTTTGCATGAGAAAAGCATGTTCCGCGGTTTCCGCTTCATCTGTACAGAAGCGACATGTGTCGCTTTCAACTTTGTCCATTTCTTGAGAGAATATCTCAGTGGACAACGACCTATGAAGAGGCCTGTTTGTATCCTTAACTGTGGTTTGCTGAGGTTGACTAGCTTTCTAGCTCTTTTTTTGCGAGTAGTTTATAAATTTCTTCGCTTGTGTTTGACCTGCGGTCAAGTTCAGTGAAGATTTATATTCCTTTTCCCCTTTCCTGACCTAGTTTGTTGTGTGGCTTTTAGATATTCTAAAAATGTTTTTTGTTTGATAGAATGATGATCTTCCTTCACAAGGCTATCAGCAGTCTCATTTCCTTCTATTTCTTCATACCCTGGCAAACCCACATCAAGGTAACCTTGTTGTTCCTTGCCAGTTGTTTTACTATTTGTAGACATTCCCGGGCTATGTTAGACTTAAAAGTAAAGCAATTGAAAAGTAAAAGAACTTAAACTTAAAGTGTTTCCTGGCTATCTAAGAGGATATAGATTCTTGCTCCCGTGTGCCATTTTTAATACATTCTCAAGCGCGGACTTTTAGGACTTCCATCTGTATACCAGATAAGCGATCCATGTTCAAATTTGGGTCCTCAAGAGCTTAATATAAGGTGATCAGTAATTGTCACTTCAAACGTCCGCTCAAATTCGATCCCCACTGATATTGTGTCAGTAAATCTGATCAGAATTGTTTTTCGCAATGCAAATAATGTCTCTCCCTAATTCAGTAAATAAAAAAACTAATAACTAAGCATTGGAGGATTTGGTACTCCCCAGAAATGGTCTTTGCATTCATATTATTTTCCCATAGAAATTAAGTAAAGAAAATGATATATTAATTACAATATACATATAATATAGACATCTAATTGCGTTGTTAGCTGCGCAACACGTGACGACCCTTTTTTTTGCTTGCGGAAGGTTAGTTACGTGCGAAGACCCAACTTCAAGTACCTGTTTATTTATTGGTATGGTATATTCAGTTGTAATTAGAAGTATATTATGTCTATATTCACACTTATAATTATAGATACTTAAGCCGACATGTCTTTTCGTCGGAAATACCAAATCCTCCGATGTTTACTGATAGCACAGCTATACAAAAATTCTTTAATTCATAAATTACTATAACTGTTTAACTTATTCTTTAAGGATTTTACTTATGAGAACTGAAGCCAGATATGTATTTTCCTAAGAAAGAAACTGTGGAAGTTTTTTGACATGGGCCATTAGAAATTTTGATACATATGTTTCTTCAAAACATTATGAATGAAAGAAAACTCATTTTTGAGACTGCTATATTTCAAGAGCCTCCCCAAATTCTACCCCTTTTTTCCCCCCTTTTACCCCCAGGGGGGGCCCCCCCCCCCCCCCCCCCCCCCCCCAAAACCCAAAAAAAATAATTATTAACCTTTCCTTTTTTTTTAAATTAAATTTTTCTTTTCCAAATATATTTTTTTATATTTCCTCCCCCTCCCCCTAACCCCCCCCCAATTCCCCCCCCGAAAAAAATTTTTTCTCCTGGCCCGCGAAGGGTTTTTCCCCCCCCCCCAAACAAAAAAAAAAATTTTCCCCCCCCCCCCCCCCCAAAAAACCCCCCCAAAAAAGATATTTTTTTGGTGGATTTCGGCGCCCCGGAAGAGGGGTAAAAAAAAAAAAAAAAAAAAAAACCCCCCCCCCCCCTTTTATAAAAATTTTTAAAAACCCCCCCCCCCCCCCCCCCCCCCCCCCCCCCCCCCCCCCCCCCCCAAACCCCCCCCCCCCCCCCCCCCCCCCCCCAAAAAACCCCCCCCCCCCCGATGTCTTACTTACAGAAAGATTTTAGAATGTAAATCTTCACTTTTACTTTAAATTCCTGGGAGAATATGACTTAAACATGACCAAGAAAAGGTTTTGTCTATAGTTTCATCAATCAACTCTGCATATGAATTAAAACGAAGTAATTGTTTATTTACAGATTTATGTCGGTCACCTGTTAAAAATACCGTCTTAATGCAAAGATAATGTAAGCTATTATGCGTTCCGTAATAGCATGAGCATGGAATTCATTTGTTGTGGTATTAGCTGGACCAATGACTTCCGAACAAGTCGTTGAGCTGGACAGTCTCCATGCGAATAAAGAAAGACAGTTTCAGCAAGACGAAGTAATTGTTTATTTACAGATTTATGTCGGCCACCTGTTAAAAATACCGTCTTAATGCAAAGATAATGTAAGATATTATGCGTTTTATAATAGCATGAGCATGAAATTCATTTGTTTTGGTATTAGCTGGACCAATGACTTCCGAACAAGTCATTAAGCTGGCAGTTTCCATGCGAATAAAGAAAGACAGTTTCAGCAAGACGAAGTAATTGTTTATTTACAGATTTATGTGGCCACCTGTTAAAAATACCGTCTTAATGCAAAGATAATGTAAGATATTATGCGTTTTATAATAGCATGAGCATGAAATTCATTTGTTTTGGTATTAGCTGGACCAGTGACTTCCGAACAAGTCATTAAGCTGGACAGTTTCCATGCGAATAAAGAAAGACAGTTTCAGCAAGACGACGCAACGCACGCACGGTGTGTCAAAAAGGTAAATAAACGCGTTAAAGCAATGTCGCCAACCATTCGTATAAATCGATTTTAGGTCGGGGAAAGAAGGCCTAGGGAAAGAATGTGATTTTTACATTCCATTCACAATTAAGCGGACATGAAATAAATGAATTAGTGCATGGTAAATGTTTGTGTTCCTTACATCCACACCTATTTTTGGAGAGATATTATATTCCTAGTATATAGTTTTGCAGAAATCTGGCAACTTATCGGTAATACACTCTCTTGTCGCGCGGGCCTTCTTTCGCTGGCTAGACAGTAGATAGTTATAAAACAAAATAAACATTGTGAATTTCAGTTTTTCATGATTTTTCGAAAACGGCCTTAGATAGTTCCGAAGTTTCTTATTTCTAACCAAAATGTACCACAGGTTCCAATTCAAATCTGCCTCCTATTTCTAATTTCAAGTATACAGAAGTAAGTAGAGGTTGCGTACCCGATACCAAAACCGCATTTTTAAAGCGACAATGGTTGACTCTTCATAGTTTTATCTTTAATTTCCATGATATTCTAATTGTCAGACAATACTTTTCACCACAAACAGTAAAGTTATAGAATTAATTACTCTACTATATTTTTTTCTAATCGCATTGTCTCCAAGCCTCTTAACAGCACTGTGCTTATCGACGTCACATTAAATAATGAAGAAAACAAAACATGAACATTTGGACATTCAAATACATAACATTTTCCTTCAAGTGGGTTAGAAACTTTGATATGAAGATAACACTGACGTAGTTTTCCACAAAACACCAAAACACCATATGCTGCATTCAACGCGCATTTCGTCAACCAAGTTGGCATCACCTGGTGAGGGTCAAAACCGAACTGAGTTTTAAATATCACCAACTTGGTAGGCGAAACGAGTGTCAAGAGAATTATATGGTGTTTTGGTGTTTCGTGGAAAACTACGTCAGCTTATATAACATTTTTGTTTTAATGTTCTTAGCTACTTGAAAAACCGATGTAGTATTCTTATTTTGTCTGTATTAATTATCCTGGGGATAAGTTCGTCTAACGATATTCCAGCAAATCTTGAAATATCTATATTTATCTTTTATTAAACGAAACGATCTAAGGATGGCAGATATTCAAAATGTCTTTATCTCTGTAAATTTTTTGACACAAGTCGTCCCTTATTCTTAGTTGGGGTTATTTTATTATGACTTTTAATGACAATAAAGTTATTTTAGTGTACAGAGCCTATTGTAATTGACCACTTGTTCATACGTATCCACAGTGAAGGCTCAGTCAGACCCTTCCGTCTTTATGCAAATTTATTGCCTCAAATTGAATTATAAATTTGAATAATAATAACGTATGACGTAATGTTAGATTTAGGGCTTTTATGGCTTACTTAGCATTGAGTGTAGCCAGGCGGGTGGATGGAAATGTAAGGTTATATACTAGAACTGTTCTGTCCTGCAAGCTGTATTAAAAATATACAAAGTACGGAGAACTTTCGCCGAAATTTTGAAATGATAATAAAAGTTATGAAAATTTAGGAACATTAATACGTTTTTTTTTTTTTAGTTACAATTATAAGTAATATGTTACTAGCAATGAAATAAATTCCACAAACACTAAAATTGTCGATGCACATTCGCCAACTAAGTATATGATTTAAACTGTTTAATAGTGTTTTAACTAATAACTAATAAGAATCAACGTATACAAATAATAGGTTTTTTCTCACAGTATTTGACCATCACATCTGGATTACCACATGGGTCACACATGAGGCCTCTGCTATACTGTTTGCTTATAAACGTTGTTGGCCCTAGCTTTAGAGTCTTAGAGTATGTAGCCGAGCTCAGTAGCGCAGTGGGCCAGAGCGCTAAGTGACAAACATAGCTGGTTTACTGCCTATCGACTCCCGGGTTCAAATCCCGGTTTCGATTCTGGCAAAGTTGAAGAGTTTGATTGTGTGTGTCTGCGTTTTTTTTCAATTGTGTAACCCCTGTCCGTGCAACCTCGGCTTTGGTTTGGGAGTTGTCTTATTTATATGGTATGTTTTATGTTTTTTTATGTAGTCTAGTATGGAAAATAAGGATGGCTTGTTACCAAGAAGTGGAGGCTGATAGAGACATTTTAACTTTATATTCAGAATCACCACCTCCAAAAACATAAGAAATAGCAAAAATTGCGTATTTAACAAAATCACTTCCGACCAATATAATTTACAGGGAGAAAAAACTGAACCAAAGTCCAGGACAGGTAGTTACTACTGCTTCATGGTTGACAGAAGGATATACGAAGACAAATAAAAGCAGAAGTATAAAATGAATAATAAAATACTACCAAAAAGTGATTGAAGATGACGTTACTTTGTAAATATCCATTGTGAAATTAAATAATTACAAAACACTGTTTTTTACATGTCTAATTTTCACTTTATTTTTAACTTAACGACTAGTTTCATCCTAGTCGGATATTTTCAAGTAACTAAAAGATGCAGACTTATACTTTTGGTAATAATTGAACCAACCATAAACTTATTTGCTGTTCATATGTCTAAAAAATAAGTCTGTATTTTTTGGTTACTTCAAAATGTCTGAATAGACTGAAACTATTCGCAACGTTAAAAATAAGAGTGAAAGTTAGACAAGTAAAAAATAGTGTTTTATAATTATTTAATTTCAAAATACATACCGTTTGATACATTGTATTATTCAGAATAATTGGAGTCTGCCATCATATTAGCATACATGGTCACAACTAATATTCGTTCTGCACTCGTGGCTGTTAAATTTGAGTGATTTGGTCCATACTATGTTTCTATAAAGAAAATGAACGTTCCACATCTATCGAGGTTATTGGTGCAAATTCTAAATAGTCCACATAGGTAAGCAGTAGTGATGGGATTAATCGAGATACTATGCGATAATCAAATTAGTCGATTATTTAAATATCTCACGATGACCGATTATAACTTCTAAAAAATTAGTAGTTTAGAAAATTAGTTGTACAGAATCATTTGTTTATTGATAGATATTGTTACTTATAATTAAATAAAACATAAAACACTCCAAGAATTAGTACGCAATGATATTAACTATATATAAATGCAGCCATCATACTACAAATATAACAAATAACTTAGAACGCTAAAAGTACCAAAATTAGTACTACTAATCGATTATTAAAATATCTTGATTAATAATAATCGATTATTGAAATATCTCAATTATTCCCATCACTAATGGTAATGGTAATGGTGGGGGAGACTGACGCCTGATAAGTAGGCCGCAGATGGACCCTTTTTACCAACCCCCAGCTGTCCCCTTAACCATGTGCTTCTCTTGCTCTCTCGTCGAATGTTTTCGATCTTCTGGTGAAGGTAATGATGTGAGCGAGTGAGCGAGTGAGCTCATCTCCTCCTTTAGAAGAGCCTCAGAACCGAAGATACTATGTCTCAGGTGCCCAAACGCTTCACAGTATCCCAGGAAGTGATAACATGTTTCTTCACCACTCTCGCATCCTAGACATGTAGGGTCTTCCTCAATATCTATAAATGATAGATACCGCCTAAGTCTGCATTGGCCTGTTAGAACTCCGATTAAAAGATTCAGAGTTTTCCGACTCCGGCCCATAACCAGACCGATCTCAATTTGTTCGGCCCCGTCACAAAATCTCGGGTTTGTCTGCAGGCCCTGTTGATCCTCCAATGCTTCCTCAGTGTCTCGGAGCACACCACTTTTAAAGCGGCCTGGCTATCGGAGCAGCTGTTCCGCCCCATTCCTAACCTCAGCCCTACCCGCCACCGCTAGGATGGCGTAAACCTCTGCCTGGAAGACTATGGTGTACCAACCTAGAGCAAAGCTCCCATCACTAACAATTTTCAAGAAGTTTACACATTTTGTATCCCAGGTATGCCAAACAGCGCTCCGCGAAACTAACTCTACGCACGCGTTCGTGTTGCTAACTACTGAGGAACAAAAGCTTAGTTACATATAATATTACATACTTCTATCTCAGTTTCCTGCCACAATACTCTCTGCCGAGCTGGTTGCATAATTAATGCATATATTACAGGTACATACATATGCGCCTAATGTTATTAATATGATTTGAAGGAAACAACTACTCAGCGGGTAAATACCCCGACCTGCATTGGATTACACCTTCAAATCATGATAAATCGATAGACAATATCATTTGTCAATTCCTAACCAGACATAGACCGGTTTCGAACTTATTTGTTCTCCTCAGTATGCCATAGGTTATGGAACAGACAAATGATAGTGGCCAACCTGCTAGTCATATACTAACTAAGGTAAATTGAGAAGTGTCGGTCGGATGGTAGCATTTAGATCATACGAGAAGTTTTATACCTCTTACCACTACTCAATTTACCTTAGTTAGTATATGACTAGCAGGTTAGCCACTATCATTTGTCTGTTCCATAATCTATGGCATACTGAGGAGAACAAATAAGTTCGAAACCGGTCTCATGTTAGGAATTGACAAATGATATTGGCTATCGATCTATCATGATTTGAAGGTGTAATCCAATGCAGGTCGGGGTATTTGCCCGCTGAGTAGTTGTTTCCTTCAAATCATATTTAATAACAGTAGTTTAGTCCACCTGGGCTAGTGGTCGCTGCTCTTGGTACTTGCTTCACAAGTCGCTATCCGCCACAGAGACATCTATGATGTCGGTCGGATAGTAGCATTTAGACCATATGAGAAGTTTCATTCCTCTCACCACTACTCAATGCGCCTAATATCAACGATATATTAACTTATTCAGTTATACGAAGGCTCTTTAAAAAAATAAGATTTTTTATACAGGGTGTCCCATTTTAAGTACCTTTCTTGAAGGGGTTATAGAACTGGAAAAAATAAGTTGAGTTTTGTGTAGAAACATTTGTCTTAAATCTATTCATAAAGATAGGTATGCAAGAAAAATAATTACGCAATATTTTCAAATATTGTTTTGTAATGCTATTTAAAATATCGCTTTACGAAATGAAGCATGTAATTTAACACATGTTTATAAATAACCAATTTATTTTATTATTCTTGATCATTATGGTTCGAACTCCACAATAACTGTAGGGCCTCGTCTTTTTTTACCCAACACAAAATCCTAGAATTTTCTGAGAGTTACTTGGCTGACTTTACAAGCGGTTAGAAAAACATTTTATGAAAACAAACAAACATTTTGAGAAAACTTTTTAAAAACAGCTCTGCAGAGCAGTTTTTAACAGTGATGCGTTTTCCTTTTTATTAACATTTGTTAAAAAAAAGACAAAAGTTATTAACGGTAAATCACCCTCACCTCCTGTAACTACCCCAACAAATCATGATATTTAGTTAAAAATTTGACATAATATGTAACATTATGATATTAATAAACGGTCCCAATTTAATTTTTGCAACTTAACTTGTTTCGATTTATCGGCAAATAACTATGCTCTAATCACCCATTTTAAGGGATTGTAGCTCCCTTATGAACTGATCTAAGACAAATGTTTATATACAAAACTCAACTTAGTTCTTCTAGTTCTATCACCACCTTGAATGAAGGTACTTAATTATGGGACACTCTCTATAACTACTGGCTCAAAGAAATGGCACATATTTCTTCTGTCCAGTAATTTGCTTGCTGTTCTAATGCTTGTTTTACAGTCATGCTTTTTACTTTCTTATACCTAATATAAGGAAGTATAGTAATCGTGATTTTTTTTGACCTCGAGATTTTGATTAATATATACGTTTTGACCCTCCTAAATCCTATTTTCCGAATGATGTCTGTCGGTGCTGTTGTGTTTTGTTGTGTGTGTGTGTATGTGTGTATCCGCGATAACTCAGAAAATACTAATGGGACACTTCCCAAATTTGGCTGTTACGATTGTCAACAATATTTTAGGTGACACATTAAATTTGGTGAATGTGGTACCACCAGAAGAGACACAATGAATGGAAGAAGAAAAAAATGAAAAAATTTCTATTGCATTTCTGGACAAATCTCGACGAATTATAATGAAAAAACATAACTTTATGAAAAAATCTGTCCGCATGTCTGTAGTACGAAAGCAGCCCCCGTTTTGGAGAAAGATTTCAAATTTGGTACACTTTTTCTAAAGGCCAAATACAATAAAAAATTCGGTGATGAGCAAAATTGGCCAGCTGAGTCAAATACAAAAAATATATTCTTGATGAAAGATTATAAATCATATCTACTATATCAAGCGAATAAAATATATTTTTCAAATACCTAATAAAGCTGAACTTAAAAATTTTACACATTTGGCCTCATAAAATGGGGATAGGATAAATTTAATTGTTTGACATTATTTGAAAGTTCTAATTTAGTTACAAAAAGTCAATGTCAGTAACAAAAAATTATTAAAATATATGACATGAATTATTATTGACAGTATCGAATGACGCTGATAATTAATTATTTAAAAATTTTAATGAAACATTTAAAGGTACGCTAATAAAATTTAATTGAGGTAAGTGAAGAATTAATTAGAATGATTTTTTTAGATCAGGATGATATGTACTGGTATAAGAAAGTTATGTGCTGGCCACATCAGATATCTATTTTAGTATTTATTCGTCTAAAATATGCATCTACACTACGGTTTAATTTTTCATTATTATTGGAACCCCAAAAATGTTCAAACCCAGTCCCTATACTATGTCAATCCACCATTGCAATCTGATGTACTGATTTAATAGCAGGTCAGAGATACTTCTCTATATAATTTTTTTTTAGTTTTTGCATTCTAATACAAAGAAAATATAATTATTATGTATATAAAATGACAGAACAATATTTGCAATATATATTGCTGTAGAAAATCTGTAATCTAGAGTATTTTTCTTTTCATTAGGTTTCAAGTTTCAAAGTAATATTGCCTAAAATTGATTTATATGCAAATGTTAGTATTGAAATGACATAGAATAGATAAAAGTGCTAAGTTTCACACAAATTTAATTTATTTTCTAATACCAAACCATCAAGTTCTGAAAGAATTCAAATAGAAATATTTGTGGACATCCCCCACGTTTTTCCTACCTAGAAATAAAAGTCTTAACTCGACAGCGGCATTTTATATAAGATGGCGTATATCAAAAATCGACACTAACGAGAAGTACATGTGTCGACGGCAACGCAAGCGCGTCGCTATGGAAACGACACCTCCGTCGGGAGCGTCGATATGGCTGACAAGAATCCTCACTAGGATATTATTGTATAAATAACATTGGAGAATGTTTCAGACAAAAAAAATCGTATATTGGAATATCGGTATACATATGTCAACATAAACAAGTAGCATTCTACATGCGTTGAAAATGCATGCTGATTTAGTTTTGAAGCTAAATAGTTATTATATTTATTACATACTATTTCAAAAATTTAGGAGTCTATGCTGCTTGTTTTTTAAGGCTGCAACTTCAACAGATATCCAACTTAAATCTATAAATTTTAGTGTTGGTAATATCGAAAGACAAAAACATATGATTCGTCCTAAATACCATATTTATGGATTTAATATATAACAATACAGACAATACCTATTTTTTTACCTTGCTTTTAGGAATAAAGTTTTCGAAAGTTGGTTCGATTTGACATACGTAAAGTCTTAAATGGGATTCGGCATTTAATTTATTCCCATATTTATTTTTGATAATGGTATATGAAACGCTATTCCGTATAAATATTTACTTGCAAATGGAATTAAAAATTGTTGAACTACATCTGTAGAGATAGGGTACTCTTTAAGAGCCTAAAAACAATCAAAAGAAGTTCATATCAAAATTCGTGGATTATTATTAATTGTTGCTAAATAAATTTCTTTCCCAATCTTTGGCTTTCTCAACCTTTGGAAAATATTCTTGAAATGAAGTTTTTAGTACTTTCAGATGGTGAATTATATTTGATTCAATGACATCAGTATGTAAACTATTCAAAGTTAAGAAATCGTGAGGGCACTAAAAAATTGTCAGTTCTGCCTTTTTGCAGGCAGGTAATCCAGTAATCAAACATTTTAATCATTGAAACGACTCGATCGGTCAGAGTAAAAACAGTAATATTGTCACAAATAATGTATTTGCAGGTCAGGAGCTAAGTACCTAAGTACCGATATATTTTTATAATTTATCATTAAGTTAATATAATTAATAGAATTCGGATATTGGCGAGTCATTCCAGCGCCATCTGCAGGAACCTTGATAAGAAATGCAAGTTTATGTTATGTGAATTTGTTTACATTGTATAAATTTTTACATAACCATATAAAAACTAATTTGTTTATGCATTTTCATTGATCATGTAATTTATAAAACCTTCTATGTATCTAAAATAATTATTTCAATTATAAATCAAAGTTCGTTTAATAATGTAAAACTGTTTGCGATTTTAGTGGATTTTAGTATCCTCTAAAAAAATTATATATCTACCTAATGCAATCTATGAATTAGCATTTGAATTATTCTCGCAGCTAGAATGTTATGCAGTACGTTCCCCGTAAGTGCTGCGCTGCGTACATATATGTGATTTTTTTTTACAAATTTCTACCCAATATGTCCATCACCTCCACAGCCTAAACTCACAAGATGGGACACTTGGCCAAACACAGCTTGGTATTACTACAGAAACTTTGACGATATAAAAACAGTCGTACTACAATTGGATGCCAAAGGAGCAGTTGCTATTGCAAATGCTCAAAATGCTATTATCGATCCGAGTGTCCAAAAATATTTAGAATTTATCCACTCAAGCTTTTCACGAATGCCTCTCGTTATAGAATAACTTGAAAATCGACCAAGAACAGAAGAATTTACCATAATCGATGCGATGAATGTAGTATTTGATCTTCGACAATATATTATAATCTTCAATTATCTGGAGACATCACTGAACACGTAAACAAAATACTAGAAAGTGTATTACACATGGACAATTGTGGATTTTTAGGGCCTCAAATAAATCATCTAATAGTACCATTTTAACTACGGAGTAAATCTAACGAAGTGGAACTATTGTTTTCAACATAGGGCCGTGGTCTAAAGTAAGTACTTGGAAACTTCGGGGTCTTCGATCCCGGTGAGGAACTGGGTTTTTCCGTAGGATTTTTAAATAGGGTGTGCGCCAAGTAACCATTTAACAGGTCACAGACCTTAGAAGGGGTTGCATTATGTTTTTAACATATAAATGGATTTTTGCAGAGAGGTGGCGAATTTTAACAGCAGAACATATGGAGCAACTTTCATTAAATTACTATATAATTATTAATCTCGATAAAAGTAACGAATCAGAAATATGTTTATATGATTTTTTTTACTTAGAATAACTTCTTCTACTACATTTTGTGGATTGACACTTCCGAAGGGAAACAACCTATATGTAATTTGTCATACCTTATAATTTTAGCAGTTTTATGGGAAACGAACTTTAATGAAAAATAACAAATTGTCTTAAGGTAAGTTCTAATATCTACATGTCTTTAGTATATTTGGCGAAAAGCCGCACATTACAATAATATTAAGCAAAGAAAAACAGAAAAATCGTTTTTACACGATTTTCATAATATTTAGTAAGCTTTATATGAACTAAACGGTTATAATTTAATTAATTATTAAAGACATTTTGTGGTATATAATTCATTCCTTATTTACCTAATTATTTGTAGTTAAAAATATTTATATAATAAAAGTTGAATAATAAAGAGAAATTTCACATTTTTTTCATTATAGAGTTATATTATATAAATGAATTACATCATACAAAATACCCATGCTTTTACAAATACTTTATCTATTACAGATCGACGATGTGATGATATAAATTTGTATTTAATAAAGAAACAATTAATTCATCTATTGTCAAAGTTTTTGTTTCTCATTTGTCCATTATTAACGAATATTAATGCATGTAGAAACCATTTTACATAACTGGAGAAATATAATTGGGAGTAACACACCGGCACTGTCGGGGCTGTGAGCGTGAAGCCGCGAACAAACCCCTAACATTCCCTTATCCCCAGCGTTATCACCCCTAAAACGACCTACCAGTAAGTGCGAGTATATCACATGCAAATGCCTAGATCAAAGTGTGCCATGAAAATCCACAAACTACTGCAAACTCATGCCCTTAGATCTACTAGCTGGGCTTTATTCTGATTTCGAAAATTATATCTCGTCATTGAGGAATTTGTTAACTAAATATAAGATAAACCCTTAATAGGAACAGATAAATACAGGGTGTATTCGACATACTCTTCCTATTTACTGATAAATTCATTGATTTAGACAAACTATCTGAGACATGAATAATGGTTTGTAAGACATTGGTCGCAAAAAATTTTGATCACATGTGTTTGCTAAAACAAATATAGTTACAAAACCAGAGTAAATTTTGTTAATAATTTAGAAATGTAAGGTACTAATAAAAAATAATTCGATATACACCTATTTCTGACTTCCAGTTTACCTGGTAATGATTGAATAGAAATATGCTATAAGGGACTGTCAATTTATCAGCTTTCGTTTTTTCACTCTTTTGGGACAAGAAAGTGATATGACATTTTTTCATATAAGAATATTGCTAAATCAATAGGAAAGATCTTTTTCTAATTTTGATATAAAAAATATCACTTTTCTAAACGTCACACATTTCGTAATTCTGTTAGGAAATGAAAAATTGTTCGCAACTGGTTATGAAGTAATTAATTTCAACACCAGTTAAGAAAAAAAAACACAAACATCAGAATTTAACATTCAATAATTATAAACATGAATAACATAATTATTCTTACCGTTAATTAGGTTCGTTCTTAATGATAGGGGTTTTATTAACAGAACTTGCTGTAATCTGAGAAACGCAATATTCTTCATCAAGAATATCAGTAACAATGTTTTTCTTGTTCTCTATTGAACTTTATACTTATCCTTCCCCTATTACGTTGGACTTTCAAACACTATGAGTCTTTCTCTTCAAAAGATCGGCCCAGAGTCCACCAGCTGAAAATCTTCTGAAGTAGTGGACAGTAAATAATACAGGATTTGGTAATCCAATAGATTGAGCAATCACCTTTGGTAAATTACCAAAATTAACAGTTCCAACTGGTTGAACACCACATTTTCCATTATTATATTTAACAAAAAATGCGTAGTGTTTACATTTGGTGGACGCAAAATTAATGTATTTCGTGATAATCTCAACAAAATTTAATCCATCAATGTCCCACATTGTGATTGCAAACTCATTTATCACTTTTGTCTTTGTATTCAGAATATTAACTCGAAAATACGACTGTTCGTCCACAGCATCTTCAACACGTAGAAAGTTTAAGGCAGACCTTCGACATGCACCACCTATTCCAACCTTAAATGATAAGCATATATGAAATATGAAAAGCTAATATTTTAAAAAGGCATAGCGGTTCCCACTTATTTTGGCCATTAAAAATGTTTTATTATCAGCCTCTATTAAAAACTTGGATATATTATCTTTCGACAAGACGTTCGACTTTTAGCATGGTACCTGTTTTTTTTTATATGTGCCACCGAAACTAGTTATCATTGTAATCAATATTCCTTATTATTAGAGACAGTGGAATAAGGAGTACACAGTGAGGAAGCTTTTGCGAGTAATCTTCTTACTCTCGAAATAAGACAGCAACATTTCTTCTTTAATATACTTTACTTTTCTCCTCACTCTACTTTTCAAATTTCTCTTAAGCCAAATCATACATTGCTTTTGATTTTTCCGGAATCGCAGATGATAGTGTATTTTCAGCAGCCTCTTTGATTTCTCGTGGTATATCTGATATCTAAACTTGAATCAGACATTCTTCAATTCTCACAGAACTTAAATCACAGACGTGTCAAGCTTGACACGCTTCTGTGTTGGGAACTAAAATCACCACGGAGCATATGGCGCTGCGATCAGACGAGTAGTTATCAACTGATTCTTGGTTTGTTTACATTCGTTTTAAGTGTTTTTGAGAATTCTTTCTTAGATAAAAAAAATATATATTATTACATTAATCGAAAGTTGGTAAGCCATTCCTTGAAAAGAATACTGTAATACTTTTTCCAAATTTTAAAGCACAGCAAGGATATCGAATGAGAATTAAAATTATCAATTTAAAATTAAGGCAGGTTGAACTTAAACGTATTAAAATTGTGTACACTATATTTTATATTGCTGAAGCCGGAAAAAGATTCTCTTACTGAATCTATAAAAGCCTAATTGATTCTGAAGAAATAAGCAAATGTGAACTCATTTCCATCTAAACTGGAAGCAAGAAATGATCACAAGTCATGGCGTAGGTTAGAACCTTTGATGTGAAGATAACACTGACGTAGCTTTCCACGAAATACCAAAACATTATATACTGCACTCGGCGCGCGTTTCGCCAACCAAGTTGGCATCATCTGGAGATGATTAAAGCTAACCTTTTGCTAACATAATTTATACTTAAACTATTGTCACGATTCGATGAACCGTGACCCACCAACCAATAAAGCGGGCTATTTGGGATTGGCCCTCTGTTACTATTTATACTATTTTTACACTTAGTGATTTACAAGGTATCAAATGCATCAAGCTGTCTAGTATTTGTTACATTCCTAATTAATCTTAAATTGCTAATATCTATTTTATGGTTATTCTCAAACGCGTGTTGGGCAAATATGGTAGAGCAGATAACTTTAGTGTTGCCCAACACGCGTTTGAAAATAACCATAAAATAGATATTTAGCAATTTAAGATTAATTAGGAATGTAACAAATATTAGGCAGCTGGATGCATTTGCTTGGAAATTACTAAGTGCAAAAATCGTATGAATAATGACAGAGGGCCTATCCCATATAGCCCGCTTTATTGGTTAGGGGTCGGGTCACAGTTCATCGAACTGTGACAATAGTTTAGATATAATTAGGGTACATTGATAGCATTAGGTTAGTTTCAATTATCTCCAGATGATGCCAACTTGGTTGGCGAAACGTGCGTCGAGTGCAGTATATAGTGTTTTGGTGTTTCGTGGAAAACTACGTCAGTGTTAAATGATTACAAGATACAAATATTGAATTTATCTTATATCCTATAGTTCACAGTAAGTAGAGACAAATTTTTTTTTACAATATTGGTTTTTCGTCCATAGTTGCTCTAGCAGATTGTTTCCTTATTTGAATTTCCTGTTTGTGATTCGTTTCCTAGCTCAGAAACAAAGCCAAGGAATCTAGGGAGCCGCATAAAATCATTTTGACAGTAGTTGCAATTGGTTTTGGAACCTCAAAACGTTTTTCGTCCGGTAAGTGCATTAAGTTCCTTATAGAACTCTCCGAAGTTAAAATAAATATGAAAAATATTCTGAAAATTTGAATTTGATTGGTGAGTGGGGCGATCTGACACAAAATTGTAATAGAGTTAGTTAATATCTATGTAATATCTATGAAATACCTCATACATACCAGTCACCAAATTCTGTCAATAGTGTAACCGTCGTTAAAAGATATAACATTAATTAAGATTTTGTGAAAAATTATGCTAATATTTCTTGTCCGTAAAATACCAACATTTAATATTACCTGTGATAAATTTATCAATTTAATAAAATAGCACAAAATTCATGAATAAATAGTTACTTAAAGGTTCTTAGATATTTTACAGTAATAAGTGTGAAAAGACGTCTACTTTTTTCTACTACATCCAAGATGAATCGAGTACTCCATAACAATAGTTGAGTAAGTTTTTTAGTGAACTGCATGGCTCATAATCCATTCCGGTCCATTTGCCGATGTGGAAATGATAGAAGGCCGCGACGCCGTATTTCATCTTCGACGCTCAGGCGTCCCGCGAATCTTTTTTACGAGAGTTTTATGTCCGCGCACAGATATTCTTGTTGTGAAGCACGAGAGTAATGGACCATGATATTTTTACGAAAATTGAAACGTAAATAAACTTTTATGACTCTTGGAAAAAACTCGCAAGACTTTTCCTTCTACCGTAAAATAAAATCACTGAAAGCATGATATATGAGACTTGGAATTTTATATTACATATATACAAAAGGGATTTTAGAAAAAACTTTAATGCTCTTGGATAAATAAAATTTTTATTATATTGACATGCCTATCCAAAAACTATAATGAAAATATAATCTACTAATAGACAATGCAACATAGAATAATAATAATTAGGTCAATTTCTTTATGCCATTATGTGCCACATGTGACTATAGCATTATGCTTGGAAGGCCAATAATCAGAGGGAAAAAAAGGTGCCATAAAATCTGCAAAACTTCGTTACCACTCCCAGTTTTAAAAATTGAACTATGTGGTCGCTATAAAACTATACCCTCTTTCTTTCATTCGTTATCATATTTCAATGTTTTAATGAAAGTAAATTTTATTTATGACATTATTTTAGTAGGCCGTGATTCTGTCATAAACAAACAATACATATAATTTGACGTTCCGTTTAAAAGCTATTTGCTCTATTGCAATCAATCTTAACTATCAAATTAGTTTTATATCGCCAATATTCTCCACAGAAAAAATGGTTGATATGATTTTTATATAGGTGAAACTGATAAAAGATATTCAGTTGCTACAAGAATCTATAAACAGAGATTTTCCAAACGAAGGCAGCCAAACAAGAGGGCATTTGAGAAATTGTGAGATAGGTTTCAGCGCACAGGCAATGTTTTGTTTGAGAACAGTTATACGTAAAACGTAAAAAAAATGTTTTGCTTTCTAAGTTGTTGATGGAAACCTAAATTAAATAATCCTGAGGATGTTATTAAATAAGGACGAAACGTCGACCAATTAAAATCTGGTTCTCTTATTTTTTTAACAACTACCCAACAATTTAAAAAGCAAACTATATAAATAAGGGTCACCAAACAGCTTCTAATAAAAACAACTTAACCAGAAGAAAACAAGTCAAATGTCTTCCTAACTGTAAGTGAATATCCTCATACCAGTTCAAGAAATATTGCAATACAAATTAGCGTAAGTTGAACTTCAGTTCATATGGTTTTATTGAAAAACAAAATGCATCCGTATCATATCCAATTGCATCAAGAAATGATTGACCAAGATTTTGAGAGTCGCAGAGGAAAATTAATGAGCATAGCGATTTTTGAATATTGGTGTTTTTTGAATATTAAATCACATTCCATTTGAATGGATGTATAAATCGGCAAAATCTCAATTACAACCCATATTTTATAAAAACCCACAGTCAGACTAGATTATCGCTAAATGTTTGGAGGGTTATTATATGGGAATATGTTGGAGTAATTGAAGTAAATGATTCTGAAGAAAGTCTAAATAGACTAACCCCTCCAAGAAAATATGGCCCTACTATATATTTTTTGTTATTAAATATGATTTGAACGAAACAACTCTCTGATCCCTCCCCCCCCCCCCCTCCCCCCCCCCCCCCCCCCCCTTAATAAAATTTCCCCCCCCCCCCCCCCTCTTTTCCCCCCCCCCTTCCCCTTTTTGGGCAATATTTGTTTGAAGAGGTTAGTTTATTTAATATTCATCATATTATTCGCCACCAAATGTGGTTTCTGCATGGTGGAGCTTCAGTATTTCACATCGTTTTAGTTCAACTAACTCAATATTCAAACTTCGGGAATATGGAAAAGAAGAGGATGACCATTTAGTTGGCCATCTAGAACGCCCGACTTGACCAAAGTGAGGTATGTGAAATTCATCCTACAACCATATGAAAAATAGAATAAGAAATGTATTTCGAAGTATTGATGTTATATATTTAGAATTAGAAATTCATGCAGTTCGTTTGAAGATAGACTTCAATCATATCTAGATGCAACAGGAGATCATGTTGAACAGATATTGTAACTCGTTTTCAATTTGCAATCACATATGTCCTAATTTAGAAAAGTTTCTTATTAGAATGATTAATTAAAATTAATATCTTTTTCTACTAAATTTACTGTTCTTTATGTTAAATTTAAAATGAATACTTGTTGCTACATTTTAATTTGTATACTATGATTAGTTAGACAGGCGAATATGATAGATTTTGTATTGGCCAACTTGATATTTTTGATTAAATTAATAAAGTTTTTCCTAATAAAACTCGAAATACCTGAGCAACTTGCAAATTTTAGTATAGGAAATACTTAAGTGTACCGAATTTCATGTCAATATCTGCATCTGCATATGAAGTCAATATTCGAAAAGTAAAAGTTGTTTCATGGTACGTTTCTGGGCGGAAATTTGTATAAACTTTTTTTTTGAACGAACTCGAGAAATCACCTTAATTATTGATACGTACCTACTTAAGAATCACACCATGTAATGGTTCTTTCAGCATTAAGATATTTATTGGATATATATAAAAGGCTCTCGTAATACCCTACGGTATACAGGGTCTCCCCTCTTTCTCTGACTATAACTTTTTGAATTTTCAACGGTTTTTGAAAATATTTTTTTATTTTTTAGCTGAGATTTGGGAATGTAAAATGACGCTCTGTTCGATAATAAAATCTTTTATAACTGTAGATGAAATTTTTTCTGAAAATTTGGATACGATTTTCGTGTTTAGTTGTGGTTTATTCTGAGAAGAGGCTGAATACGTTGAGTGGCTTATTCAAAAGAGGTGTTCCTGTACCATTTTCATAGGTACCAGACTCCGCCGATTCGATACTATACGACTTATTTCGGTGGGAAGAGCGTCTGTATAACTCCCATAGCCAATTTGGTCCAGCTTCATATGAGAATCAGGACAGCTTTTGCAGAATTGCCTCAAAAATAATCAATCCATGCTGTTGGAGTATACGAAATCCGCATCGAGTGTCGCTTGGCTGCAAATGGAAGAAGCTCCGAGCAGGATTGTGATTTATGAATTTTATTGCTTATTTGTTAATATAAAAATTTTGTGTCATTTTTAATGAAAACGTTTTAAGTATTTGATGTATTCGACGTCCCCAAGTCTCAGCTACAAAACAAAAAAGAAAAATTTTCAATAACGGTTACAAACTCTAAAAGTTATAGCAAAACAAAAGGAGGTACAAAAAATGCCTCGCCCTATACATCTGTCCTTGTTGTTCCAAACTCTTTAACATAAGACAGAAGTATTTCCAGATCATTATGATCGTAAATGCCCAATGCACAATAAAAAGTGCGTATTATATTTTACCTAAATATTATCCGTATCCGTCAAAATCTAAATATTAGTTAAACCTTTGAATGTGGACATCTTGACATATTAAAATATAATAAAATTGTAACATTCTATTGATATTTACTCACACAATATTGATTTAATATTTATTTCCAACATTCCAGTTCAATGGCAATAGCTGACTTTACATAAAAATATTGACTATTTCCCACATCCAATAAAATTGTTTAAATTTTGTCACAATCTTTAATGAAAATACTTTATTACTGGCAAATTTCAAAAAAGTCACTACGATTATTGCCACAAAGTAGTGTGCTTTGTTTACACAACACACTATTTTCTGTATCGAGTTTTGTGTATTAAATTGTAATACCTATTCATTTAGAAGAATTTTGGTTTTTCTACTGTGAATTCTTATTGAGTTGCTAAGTTATGGGTAACACTGTAATCGTAAAAAGATGTATTTTCTAAATATCGTGATGAACCACCATTTTGAATTGTGACATTTTTTTGTAAATCACAGCACTCTAAATCAAAAATTAAAAGTTTAGTTAAAAAAAGCCTAAAAAAAAATCAAAGAAAAATGTATACTGTTATATTCAGAATTCACCATAGATTTCAAAAATGTAAAAATATACAGGGTGTTCCATTTAAAATAAGAAAGATGGGTTAATTTACGGCAAAACCGGAAGTGCAAAATATTTAGAATATTGTCTTTTAATGCAATATTATGTGTATAACAACATATTAAAATTCCATCAATTTATTCATTTAAACATCATTTGAAGGATTCAACGAAACCTTTCATTAAATCGTTTTGGTAAAGTGGCAATATAATAATAATACTTATTTTATAGAATTTTAAATGTTATTTATTTGGGAACTAGTCCGACCAAATATATTTCGTTCTTACGATTTTGTATAAATAAATTTTTATTTAAAACACTCAAGATTTGTTACTTAATTACATCCCTCGACAAATTTTGTTGTAAAATTCTAGCCCTAAGGGCTCGTATTTTTATTACTAATTTGTCTCATTACGTTACCAAGCAACAAACATTTGCAAATAAAAAATTATTCTACAAAATCATAAACCTTTGATATATTATTACTGACAATTTCATTAAAAATTACAACAGATTCTCAAATTTTTAGCAGTCTTCCCTTTCAAGCTGGCACCTACGGTTCACATTTTCATTAATTTAAATTTCCATAACTAGTACTTTAGTACACGTAATGGCAAATGGTAAACCACACCGCATATACCGCCAACAAACATTTGCGAAATGGATCCGTTCGCTCCCATCGAAAATCCAAATTGAGTGTTGAGATGAAAGGTATAGGTCCATTAGAGGCAGATTAACGCGTTCTGCGACCATGTACACAAGTTTAATTATAAAGTAAGTGCGGCCCTTTGCACAGACTAGTTTCAGCACGCATCAAAGGATCCACATAACGCGTCAAATGACATTATCTCACATTACCACCCCGACGAATTCAAACTTCCCAAAATACAGCGTTATATTCGACGTCACACTAACTAATGTTTTTATGTCTTCATATGATGCCAAAATGGGACTATATGGTGAAAGTAATACGGAATTCCGCACCTAGTTCTATCAGAATAAATAAAGAATATGTTTATATTATGCTTAGAACAATCAGCCCTATACTGTTTGATGATTTTTCTGTTACAGTAAATTTATAAGCTAGTTTATTACATAGGATGTTTCAAAAATACACCGTGGGCTGATTCCTCAGACCGATATAAGAAAAAATGTTCCTGTAAATATCATTTGGAAGATATTACAACTTAATGAAGTATACTTCGTTCTTTGCATCTTTGCGCGTACGTCCCAATTAAAGACTGTATGAAGTAAATAAATTGAAGGTCAACTTTACTTTTGAGCAGAGGCGTGTACTGGAGAATATTTTTTATATATTCCAAAACTGAGATAAGGCATACCCCAAATTTCACCTGCCGTTTCTGGCTTGTCAATGCTCAAAGGTAATTTTCAAGTTTTGTGATTCATACAACTATTAATATGTCAAAAATATAATTGCCAAAATATTATGACACCACTGAATCAAGGGAAAAACAATCTGGTCAATGCAGCTGGGACGTACGTTCAAAATCGTGTATTTGTTCCACTAATTATGATCTTATCGGTCAGATGACTTAGCCTGCCTAGACATACGTATCTCTATAATTGCTTATCATATAAATGCGTTGCTGTGGAGACAGTGCGGACACAGGTCGTAACTAATTTGATACACACGCAAAGCTCCAAAAAAATTTTTAGGTAATAATTAATTATCGAGTATAGATGAATTTTTGAATAGCAAACTTTGCTGGCAGGATCTACTCTTTAGGATACCAGATTGGGTGTAATTTGAATTGAAAAAAAAAAATCCAGGAATTATTCATGCATAATTTGCCTCACCTTAAAATTTTCATAACTTTGATTTTTTTTATTTCAGAAAAGGCTACCACCAAAATCCAATCCAAAAATTCTCATATATAAATTATTTATGAACAAAATAAGAGTTTCTCAGATATGCCTTCAAGTGATAATATATCCATTCGCAAGTGATAATATATCCCTAACGCGGCTTTTCTTAATAGATAAAGAAAAACGTTCTTATCTTATTCTGTTGTCGAGAATCGGTTTCCGAGAGATTTCTGTATATTTTTAAACACTATATTCTTTACATAAAACCAGATATTAGTTGGCTGTGTCATTTACTTGTAATATATTCTAAACAAGTGACAAAAACTATATATGCTGCTAAAACTGCAATAACGTGTATATAAAGTAAATCTATGGTGTGACCTGAGTGCTTTCTCCCTGAATCTCTCGTATCCTAAAATATACCAGGTGTCAACAAGATTATGTATCATCCCGCCATTTTTTTTTAAATTGGAATAAAATTTTCAAATCAAAAATTCACGTATGAAAAATAAACGGGATTATTTTGAAGGACTTATATTATCAATACCACTTCCGGTTTCACCGGAAGCGTCATCAATTTTGAATTTTTAAATGAAACACGTGTATATATTAACATTATTCTGATTATGCATGAAATTTTCTATATAATAAATCAAAATTTTTTACATTATCGTCAAATACAGCAGACTTTTTTTAATTTTTTACGGTTTATAATATGGTTCATTTTTGATATTTGATGCAATACGAAGCAAATATTTTTCATTATATAAAAATTATTTGAAAAAATTCAAAATATTTTTTCCTGACTTTTTGGGCGCCAATTTTTTTCAAATAGTAATTCCTATTTTTTCGTTCCCTATAGGAATCATCATAATTTAAGCTTTAAATTGGTGTAAGTATTGGTCAAATTTAAAACTTTTGGTCTCATGAAAGATATTAATCTAAAGCATGAAAATAATTTGCAAATAAACTAAGTTGCTTTGGAAATAAATGAGAAGCACATAAAATTATTTAAACTGTCAGTTTTTAAATAACTAATTGATTGTTGCTCCTTTACGTTTACTGTTTCAATATCCATTAAAAATGTACACACAAAAGTCGACATGTTAATTTACGACGAATTCCGGAAAATTCCAGAGCTGCTGCAATAAATTACGGACAACGTTTTTCAAACAGAAGACACCCGCCGTAAAATTAATTATTAATTAATTATTTAATTTAATATTTTCACTATACACCATGGTTTATAGGTGTCTCCATAAAAAATAATCCACCGGATTAAAATCTGGGGATCTAGCTGGCCATGAATGTGGACTTCCTCGACCTATCCACCTGTTTTGATAGACATTGTCTCAGTGGCTCCTAACCGCTGCAAGAAAATGAGGAGGTGCCCCGTCATGCTGAAAATGCATACCTCTGAAAACTGCATCTTTTATTAAACTGGGCAAAATATTTTGAAGAAATTTCAAATATACCTCTGCCGTTAAACGTTCTTCAAAGTAATGTGGTCCTATTAATAGATTATTTACAATTCCACACCAAACATTTACAGAAAATTTTTGTTGAGAACGACCCTCCCGTATGGCATGCAGGTTTTCTTCAGCTCATACGTGGGCATTTCTAGAATCATTTATCTCATTTCTGGTAAATTGTGCCTCGTCAATAAACAACGTTCTTTAAATGACTCGTCTATGATTAACAATCCACCGACAAAATGCCAAACGGTTTATGTTATCTCCTGATTGAAAGCGTTGTACATGTTGTTTCAAAGTCCTCCACACTCGCGATTGAGAAATACCCATCTGGGTACTTACTTTGGGGTTTTCATCTACAATATTTCTAATATTATCCTCTACCTGAATGTTTTGTACATTATTTCGTTCAATACTAGCAGATGTTGGAAATTTTCCATGTTGTCTTTCAAAACGGAAAATTTAGGCAAACAATTTATGGTTAGGTTAGTTTATTGACAATTAGTAATAAACAACAGATTATGAAAAAATAAGACAAATTGTCAAAAAATCAAAGCCAACTATTTTATTTGGAAATTAATGTAACATCTCGTCATCTGATTGTCTAGTATCATGGAAAATTTTCGATATTAAATAATGGGACGAAACTATTTACAAAATAATCAAAAAATGGAAAATATTAAGTTGGAATAAAAATTCTTATAAGGGTGAATTTTTTTTAAACGAACCATAAAGAAACTAAAATTATTTAGGTAGGTAACTCTTGAAATTTTCTCATTTTTATTCTAATTTTATATTTAATAATGTATGAAAACACGGAATGTTTCAGTATAAAATTCGCCATAAATATGGCAAAAAACAAATACACAGTTTAGATCACTTTTGTATGTTTTCATAATTTAGTGCCAGAATTTGAAAATTACGTATATAGAATGAAATTCTTCATACGAGCATTAAAAATTAAAATTATTTAATCCGGCCCTGTAATTTTCTAGCTTTGATTAGGCACGTAAACAGACCATTAGTAGTATACTCACACCCACAATACGAGGTATTTCTAGCAAGATACAACCCTATAATGTTGGGCAAAACCAATAAATCACCCTGTAGCACAATAAAAAAAAGATCCCAGACATTTTTGACCATTTCTAGTTCGCTCGAGTGAACTCCAACTACCATAACAGTATGTCCCTTTCATCGTGATCACCCTGTACAATATGGCATACCTCAAAAATATTGAAAACTATTTATATATGATAATATAATTCTATATTAATCGTTTTCTGTAAATTTGTATGAATTATTTTATGTCAATTTAGTTTAATATTTGTTTGAATAATGTTTTCACTGATTACACAGTATCCCATGCCGAGTCAAAGACAATGCTGACCAATTACAACGTCGCTATTTTTATTCTTTCCAATAATGATTAAAATGAACAAAAAAAAATAAACATACGCTTAATTAAAAACACCAGCATTAAATACGCATTTGAAAATTAAAAGCGAAACCATATTGCTATGTGTCTGTGGTTGAATGCGACGTTTTGTGTTTCAACCGTTTCAGCATGTAAAGGCGGTCGGGCCGGGTAGAATCTAGTGGGCTATGCACTGCATAAAATACGGAGCACGGCACGAGGCTGATTTGCATAGCTCAGCTGAGGGAAACAATCGATGCTGAAACAGCCTGCTTTTGTTTCTAGTTTCTATGGTAAAGCCAACCAATTCCAAATAAAACAAAAGTTATATTCCGTATACCTTGGTTGTTATAGAAAATCAAATACAATTCTATATTGCATCTAGAGGCGAAATTGGTCTCTATAATACAAAGTTTTATATAGATATGAATTTTGATTATTTAGACGTAAAGGGATGTTATATAATCCACAACGAAATTTTCACGTTATGTTTACAATCTAAAATGTATTTGTCCTTATTGCCAATTAGTGTATATGATGGAATTTGATAATTTATATTTACAATTCAAAACTGGAAAGAAAGTCTAAGGAATGCCTTAGTGTTATCAAAGTGCATCATCTTTTAAATACCTATATATGCGTTTTCTCATTTGTATTTGGCTCAAATGATGAAAACACTTATAAGTAGAAGTCATAGATCAATTTTTCTATTTGAATCATCAGGCAGACAAATCAATGGTATTTTTTTCTGTTATCTGTTTAATTTTAGAAACCAATAGACATTAGTTGTTACTAATACAATAATAATAATACATTTATAGGCCCACGAGATCATAATACAAGAAATAGGATGTCACGGAAACACTTTACTAAATTAAAACTAAAAAGAATAGTGACAATTACTAAAATACTTAAGGAAGAAAATCATTTACAAAATAAAAAGCATTGGATAATAAAATATCTTTGACAATGGTAAATTTGTTCAAACACTAGTATTTTTTATGCTAGTGGGTAGTTTGTTATATAATTGTGCAACCATATAATATGGACTTGATTTGTACAATTCTAATCTATGCAAGGCATATTGCAAATTATTATTATAATCATGGTACTCATTTTGTATATGTAGATTAAAATCAGATATATTCTTATTCACAAATTTCAAAATTCCTAATATATAGACACAAGGAAAAGTTAATATTTGTTCTTTAATACAAGTTTGTTTAGAAAATTCTCGAAATATACACCAAACATACAGCGCATGGCACTTTTTTTATTATGAACACTAAATTGGCTGCCGAAGACCATCAGTAACAAATAATTACATATCTTATAACGGATTCAAAATTCAAATGATAAAAAGTGTTTGTAACTTCTTTGCAAGTGATGATTATTAATGCAAAACAGTTTAATTGTTTACAAACGTAATTTACATACATAGTTTGAAACTTGTTACTTGCTCAATTGGTATTCATTTCAACTTTATTACAGGACTACTTACATAATTGATACTAAATGGGTGAAATTGCAAAGTATGTGTTTTTTTCTTAATTTATCTTCAAGTCAATACTGGCAAGATAATTGTACATTGCTAATACATTATTATTTAATTATTCATCTTAGCTTTTGTCATAAACAACTAGTGTGATGCCATTTGCAAAATCACAGTGGGAAATTGAGAGACACTCATCTAGATTATTACAATGTGTTAAGAACAACAAAGAATCCAAAACACTTCCTTGTGGTATACCAACATCGACTGTAAGCTCGTCAGAGTTTTGACCAAGTTGACAAACTGCTTTCTACTGATTAGATAACCTTTATAATTCGTTGCATTTTCCACGTAGACCATATATTTTTATGGTTAACGCTGTCAAAGGCTTTTGATATTTAATTGGGTTGTCTGAAATGAGGCATTAACCTTTAATAAAATACATGCTATTTTCACATTTTTGTAGAAATTTATTTAAAATTAATGTTTTGCACCCCTCAAGAATATTATTTTACCTCCTAACATTGGTATCTAGTATACACATAGGTGTTGTGGCCCTATATGTACTCCGCTAAATGTCAATTTGATGTGAATTTTACACCATATTTTCAACTGTGTACATAATAAGTCGTAAATAAAATATTCTACAATTATCTGATTTTAGTACATTACTAAATGATTTTCGTATAATAATAAAAACATTTACATAAATTTTCGCCCATTCCCAAACGTAATGAATTTATTCTTATACTCATAAAGTCATAACTCAATTCTTTAAAATATAACGAATTGTAAAATGTTCTGGCGGATTTAAAATATGGCTCGCCTGCAGGAGAATTAAAACTGCCTAAAAAGTTTCAGCTATAAATTGAAATTTCATGCATAAATCTAGTCGGCTTTTTTCACAAAAGGAGTTTTAGTATCGTATTAACACCATCAAATTTTGGTTTTGCGACACTTGTTCTATGTATTGTCGGATAATTTATTTTGTAGTTTTAATAAGAAATATTTTTATTGGTTGTAATTATAAAAGTTTTCATTCGTATATCGATTTGTTACTTTTTAACTAAATTGTTGTATGAAAATAAATTAGAAATCTAGAAAAAAAGCTAATTCTCTTAATGACGGGTGAAAACATTTCCAGTAATACAATAAAATTAATATAACAATATACTTTATAACTATTTATAGAAATTTTATCCTTGGTGACAATTTTTCACTGAAGTAAAACGAATATTCTTTCTAAATTGCTCCATTAAATGAAAAATCAAAATCACGATATACAGGGTATTTCACTTCAAATATGCCAAACACAAACAGGTAGTAGAGCAAGTTATTCTAAAAAAAATTCATATAAACATACATGTTCGATTTGTTACCGTTATCTAGATAAATAATTTTAAAAATTTCTCAATCGTTACTGATCTTAGAAATGTTCATATTATTTTTCGTATTATTAGATTGCCATGAAATAGAACCATTTTATCTAATGATACATGATATTTTATATTGAATAGGAAAATTAATATACTTGCGTACGAATATAACAATTGCATCGACGGATAAAGATTTTAGGATTAATTTGCGTTAAGGCGAAGATTTAAAAAAACAATTGGCAATATGGTATTGTGAAAATTCCAGTCCAAATATTTATCCTAAAACATTGTTCGTGTAGCTCCAGCTTTGAATTTGGGGGTCATTTAATATATGAGGTATTTTATGGTTTTTTATATACAGGGTGATTCAATTTTTAATCTCTAAAAGTAGGTGATGATTTCAGGGCCTAAAACTAATAAACGTTCACATAAAATTATGAACTAAAATGATTCGTTGCAGCGATACAGAAATCAAAAATTAAAAAAAAGTTTTTTTTTAATAATTTGTAATTGAATCTACTTATTTTTTCATATTCTTTAACTAAGTAAATAAGTAAGTATAAAAATGTGTAATTTGCTGCATGATTGGCGTTCAAACCAGTGCCTCTATTTTTACCAATATTTGCTACGGCACTGAATAAATGAGAAACAATTTAAAAATTTGTATATTTTGCAATCAATTTTTGAGAAAGAAATCTCCAATTGACTATGAAGCAACATCTCGAAATGAGATGGGGCATATTGAAAAGTAATGAAAAGCTGAGGAACTTTTCTAGAAGTGCAGGAAAATGTTGAGGGCAATTCGGTTTTAAAGAAGCCCTGAAAAGTGATTATAAATAATAATCGAAAAAGATACACTGTAAAATTAAGTGTAATACTCGTAAGAGAGAATCTGACAAAATTTGGAGAAGGTAAATAATTTTTGCAGTTATTCAAAAATATGAAAAATACATCCTTGTTAAATTATTATTTATTTTTAAAAGAAACATGTATGTATAATTTTCAATATTTACAGCTTACAGCTAATTTATATAAATTGAAAAGTCTACTCAAATCAAAAATTTGTAAATATTTCAAATTTGATTATCACTAAAATTAATGTTGATGATTCATTTACATAATACTCATCTAGGCAAATTGAAAAAAACATTCATCTGTTTTTTTATATAAAATTTGAGATCAAAGTTATTACTGTTATTATTATTAGATACTTATTGTAAAGTATTATGCTTAGAAAGTATTCTAAGTATTGTAAATTAGCTTTTTGCCAAAAATAAAAGATGTTATTAGAATTTTAATTATTCCGTTGTAGTTTGGAATACCTTAGCTTTACAAAACTAATATACTTTATAGCTGCTGTTTTTAGTTGAACTAATAATTAGGGCTGGGTCCAAGTAACAATTTAAATACCTTTAAGATTTATTTAGGTTTTATCACTGCTTTATAGTGGCCAGCTCATAAACTAGTGATTTATGCCAGATTTATTATATGTCAAGTGCACTTAAAGGTAGTCTTGTCTTAAAGAAAGATTTAATAAGTCCTCAAGAAGTTATATCAAAACTAAATTACCTTTGAGTCATTATTGATTTATAACTTACTTATCAAGGCATTTGTCAAGGCTTCAATAAAACTTTATAGCTGCTAAGTCCAAGTTAGGATTATTGAGTGTTATAGAGAATTTAGGTCGTGTTGTGGTTTCATAATTGCTTTATGAAATTATCTTAAAGTGGTTGGTAATGCCGGGTTATAAATATAAAATGCTTTGAAATCCTAAGTTCCAGGTCGATCATTTACTTTTCTATATTGTCGATTATAATAGATTAACTGAATTTTGTGAGAACAACAATCAAATGATCGATTAATTATTCATTATCGATTATTTTTTTCAGCCCTAATTATTACTTATCTTATTATATTAATTTTGATTTAGTAGTAAGAGCACACATAGAACAGAGCAATTTGATTTCTGATACCAAATCCGGGTGCGTCGATAATGTATTCATGTTTTCCAATTGTCGGTTATTGGTTTACCGATTTTTCAATAATCGATTATTCGATAATGGATTATTTGGTAATCAATTATTCAACGATCGATTATAATTTATATAGTCCATGGTTTATGTGGTGTATATTTAAAATTAATTTATCGATAATTGTGAAAATATTAATCAAGTGATCGATAAATCGATTTTCGATTATTTTATCAATTAGACGATTATTGACACATTCAAAAGATTGGGATACGATAGTAGCAAATTGCATAGCTTTGTGCTCTAGCTTGGCTAAATCGGAGTGGAGTGCGTTTTACTAGCTACTAGCATGACATATTATTCTGTAAACTACAACTTGTGCATTTTCATTCTTAGTAAATGTTTTGCCTTTTCAAGGACGCGCACTTCGCTAGTATATTTATATTTTTTATATTAATTAAAGACAACCATAGAATGAGCATCTATATATTTAAAAAAAATAAAGTTTTTAGTTTAGGTTTTTAATGATTTTAATGATAGCTATATAATTTTTTAATGTTTGTATGCAATATTAGGCAAAATATCTTAGCGTTGATTACTTATATGAACCAAAAACGTAATAAGCAGTCATAGAAATCGCCAATAGGGGGAATGAAGCAGAAAATAAATCTTTCTCATGAATTACAATGCCAAAGAGTTTAAAAAAATTGGTTAAAAGAACATTCACAAATAAATTTAATTGCAATATTTCAATCGTCCGATACACAAATTCTAAATTATTCTAAACCAATTTGCTCTTCCCCCTGGAAATTTTCGAGGCAACGCCAATGTAGGAGATGCCCGGTTTGTGAAAACGGTGCCCATGTTCTGAGTAACTTTACCTACATATTACAATAATTTGTTACAGAATAGCCATTTGGTCGAAAATATTTAGTGAAATTGTGCCCACATGTAAATACAATAAAAATCTTAAGTAATAATCTACCTTGTCTCTATTATATTGATCCAAAGTTTTACTTTATCAAACCATGTCAAATTTAATTATCCAAATAACAAAATCTGTACGAAGCCATGATTGTATTTGTGTTTGAATCTAAATGAGATTCTGTTATTTTTCACTTCTTCCCCTCAACGTATTTTCTTTCTTATAATAATTTTCACGCATGCCCGAGCTTTATCTCTATTAAAATCTCTTTGATATTGAAATCATGTGACGTTTCATTAATTTTGTGTCTTGTTCATATTCTTATTACGTTGTTAGTTTTGATTTTGAAGCTCTTTTGATTTGCTTTGAGATAAAAAGTCGCTCAATGGAAAAAGTGTGTTTTTATGTTAAAGAAGAAAATATCTAGTACATACAACATTCTCCATCTATAGAAAGAATATGAAAGAAGTATAATTGGGTAATAATTAATATACATTTACATACACCCAATTTTTTTTGAAAAATATCATAAAATTAATTGATATTGTGATATTATGTTTTACGGCTTTTTTTTCGAAGAAACTGAAAACTTTGTGAGAAAATTACTTGGTGACAATAAAAAGACGGAGCGCATAAAACTATTTTTCATGTAACCCATTTTAATGATTCTAGACAATACTATACGCTAAATTACAAACTTTATTTGTTGTCACTTCCAAGAAGGCGAATGATGCTAAAATATTTCTATGTAAATACATACATATCAATTATTTTTTTTCTTCCATCATTTTTTTCTCAAACTTGAAATTTTTTGTTAAAAATCACATTTCGTTGTGAAGATTTTATGATCTCGTTTGCCAAATAATATCTATAGCTTTTTGAGATATTCACAAGAAGATCGCCTTGTTTCTTGGTATATTTTCCTTATCTTGAATTTTGAGATTAAATGATGGCAAATTTCTTACACTTCCTATCGAATCTTAGAATTGGCCATAAAATAGCCCTGGTGTAAATCCTTATGATTATTTTTTATAGCCATATATTTAATAGGATTTATGAAAATGGAATACCTTAAAGGAATATGAAGAAATGATATACAAAATTGTTGACAGTGGAAAACATTATAATAATCATTAAAAAAAGCAATTTGTACATGGTGCAGGAAGTTTACTGCAGTAGCGGAATTATAAGTGAGTCACATTCAAGGGATAATTTATGTTTTTTTAATAATATCTACATTTAAACTACATATACAAGATGCACCATAAAAACGTTAGATGAAAACAATTTCATTAGTACAACTACTGTATATCGTTGAAGTACATGAAAAACTACTTTATTTTTTAAAAATAACATCTGCAAGGTGAAAGGACGTTTTCCATTACATTTCTCAGCATATTCACCGATATCCTTCTAACTTCTTCCTGTATATTATTCTTGAGCTCCTGGATGGTATATAGCCAACTGATGTAAACTATGAACTTTAGCCCCACAAAAAGAATCACAAGCTTTAAGATCCGAAGACTTGGTAGGCCACGGTAAATTGCCATTTCGAGACACTAAATGATGCGGAAACAAATTTCGCAAAACATCCATAGAAACTCTTGGTGTATGAGCTCTGGCTCTATCCTGTTAAAGTCACCAGTCAGGGGAATTTTGAGCAAAACGACACAATTCTGGTACTACTAAAATATCTCCAGCTTACTTGTATATCTAACTGATGTAACGGTCTGCTCGATACCATTGTCATCCTCGAAAAAAATTAGGCCCAATGATGCCAACGGACCAAATTGCACCCCAAACAGCTAATTTAATGCCCTGAAGATAGATCGCTGAGGGTCTGTCTATAGCTTCTCTACCTCGACTAATGTTTAAATATGTACGTAGTTGACCTTCCTGGAGGTCTTTTCTTACATGCTGAAGCAGTATCTCGAAAGTTGTAATCCATTAATTAATACTACAACGAGACGGAATTGATCGATTTAAATAATCGTTGGGTACTTTTTACAGATCCATTTTTGAAATACTCTTGAATAATGAACGAACGATGATGATTCCAGCCATTCATGATAACTAATGCTTTAGTGAGAGTTACTATTTAGATAATAAGAATGCTTTTTCATGCTCTTCAATTACGTACAGTTGTTTTACTAATTAGTTTCACCTAACTTGCAACATTTTGAAATGTGACTCGTTTTTATGGTGCATCTTGTATTTAAATAGTCTAATTTTTTTAAGGCAATGAAATTCCATTATTCAAAAAAATTACTTTTCATGGTCCATATGGGAACTTTCTTCTGGAACAATTTTAAAAGTTTCCAGCATATTAATAACTTATTCTCTAGGATGAATTACCTTGAAATACTAAGCGATAAGAGTTTATGTGGTAATTTTATTGTTGATATATTCTTGACGTTTTTTAAAATTATCTAATTATTATTTACATTCACATTTTTAATTTTCCCCTAAAAGTATGTATGTAATATAAAATGTATTTAAAAAATGTGAAATGGCTTGCCTTCTTGGATTTTATTTTATTTTACTTTCTATTAAATATTCTGGCTTAAGAAAGATATTGTTAGCAAGAAAATAATTGACCTAAATTTATAGGTAGATATACTTCAGCATAGTCGGCCATTTTAATTGTGAAAAAAATATAAGGTTTGTCACAATGACCAAAAAAGCTTATAATTTTAGTCCAGATTCGTTAAAATTGCTTAACAAACAAAAATATTGTTTGTAAATTACTTCTTTTAAAGCCTATTATATATGTACTTAATATTAGGTACACTACGTCATATAGACCTCTAAAATGTTTACCAAGTGTTTAAAGAAAAGCATTCAGAAGTTGATTTTTAGATATCTACATGTTTTCGTCTATCTCAGAATATCTTACACCCAAAAATGGATAAATTTTTTAAATAAAATATTGAATATTAAAACTGACGTTCCGTAACGTTTTCTATTTTATAAAAAATAATAAAATGACTAGAACAATGTTAATAGAAATCTTTACAGCCAGACATTTTATAGGTTTATGGAAACCTAATTAAACAATACCCAAAGAAAATTTTCATATAGATATTTATTTTTATACAGTAATCATTTATTTTATTTTCTCTTTATAAGACTTCCCTTGTGTTAATATTTTTTTAGTTCAATTTTGTTCAATTATTGATTTAACATGTTCTTCAGGTGTGGACGGTCCACAGATGTCAGATAAATGTTAATCGTAAAGAAAAATTTTGCATCTTTTCATTTAATAAATCTTTTTGATTAAAACTAAAGTGAATTCTATGAATTCAACACTATTAGCTAGAAAGGGTAGTTTTTCTATTGATTCTCCAATAATAATGTTTATTTTAGTATTCTTTACTTCCCACTTGTTTCTTTAATTCAGATTTGTATCCATATTATTAGTTTATTCAAATTTAGACAACAAAATACAAAAACACTAGGTAATAATTTTATCAACTCATATTAAATCTTATGTATGATGGAACGTTCTTTGGGTAATATCAAAGTATAATAAATCCTCAATTATTATAATAACAAGCAAAAATATGTTAATGTTAATTATAATGTTTTACTATTTATCATAAATCATAATCACGTAAATAATCGTCTCAATTGTCTGTTTAATTAAGCCTACCTATTATAAAATTTATATAAATGTCTGTGAATTTATCAACTTCAAATATTGTAATTCATTATTTGTCCCTATTAACTCATGAAATAATGTTTAACTTTACGGCTATTCTTTTAAATACCAGAAGCTTAATCACACCAAATTAATTTATTTGCCGCCAGGTTACATAAAATATACAAATATTGTTAATTCTTCTAGGATTGAGACAAATCTAAAAACAAACAGAATAAGAAAGACAAAATATATGACAAGAATAAATATGTAGTTTCAAGTAATGCAAACTTTGACAGTTTGTGTAACTTTCTATGTGGCCCAATAGCCTAATCTGGTTTCATAAATAATCTGTAAACAGTCTAAGTACAATTATTTTGTGCGAATTTTTCCAAAACTTATAGGTACTCCTAATACATATCTTCTTAAATATGGTGCCTATAAGGTACAATATAGAATTAAATATTTTATATGTGTATTATTAACTTTATATAACCTTTACTTTATCCTAACATTTTTAACATACTACATCGTCCAAGTCTAGCGAAATAGAAATGTTTACTCCTTTTTCAACCGAAACAAAATTTAACAAACTTGTTTTAATTTTTAACAGTACCTACAGAGAATTATTGTATTGCATCTAAACTATTTTAAATAAGTTATTTGGGATATTTATTGTTTTCTCAATACGTTTTAGCTATATTTCATTATACTGTAATAATTATAATTAACAATTATCACTCTCATAAATCATTTATATCCATTAATTTCCATTTTCAATAATGCTTTATTCTCTAAAAAAGCATAAACTGTAATCATCTACATATACCTGTATAAAACTAATTTATTGACAGAACTGCGACACAAAAACCATATAGTTCACAAATGTACCTTCCAAATCAAAGCCAAAACTTCACAAAGTAATCAGTTTTTTCTAACACACAAATCACTTCACCATTATAAATTCCTTATCCTTTCCATCCTTCTTGCCCCATCTGGTGAAAGCTGCTCAAACTTCTAGTCAACCATTTTGTTTGCGATGTTGTGAAGAGCCGCTAGGTGCTCTAAAGGTAGCGCATGTCTATTGGCCAGTTCATTACCAACGCCCCCTTTTTTGTTCCTTATTCTGTTCCCCACCAACACAGACTACCACCACCAAGGACCCTCTCACGGTTTGCTTCTCCTCAAATGGTTTTTAGTGGGGATTCCGCTTGGAAGGGGACAATAAACACGTCGTTATGGTAAAGCTGTATTGAAGTTGTTTTATTTCACATAAAATTGTTAACTGTATCTCAATATTGATTTATGTATGTATTTATAATTTTATATGTGCATTGCACAAGGTCGAACATGGAATATTCTTTTTTATGGCTATGAAATGAGTTGGTAATTTGTTTTTACGGATGCTGATTTTTATGAGATCCTTTTTATTGCAGAATATTGGTAGTTTATTAATTGATATTGATATTGAACACATAAATAACAGTAATGGCATTGTAGATATAGTGCAGTTATAACAGCATGAGAATATGCTTGTTTATGAATACTGGATGTAATACGCTGTCTAAGTACCTATCTCGGAACGGGTACTTACGATTTTTAAAATACAGTCTACAATGTTTTAATATTGTTAGCATTAAAGTAATTCAGTTAAGTATAATATACCTGTATAAATAAAGAAATTTAAAGATATACAAATTAATATATTTAATTTGTTATATTAATGTACAAATTCCCAGTCTGCTTAACTGAAAACTAAAAAAGATTGTTTAATTATGTAAACGATACCTTTAATAGCTAGCTGTCTATATTTTATACATTGCGCGCAAATTTTCCGAAAACATTCAAGCATCACGACGTCGCGCCGTAACGTAACATTTTCAAAAAGTTTTAAAAAATCTGACATATTATTGCTTCGTATGCACTCTTTCAAATCTAACATGATAATAATAATAAATACCTATAGAATTTTATTTTTATACTGTCATTCTTACCTGATTGTGCTAGTATAAAAATTGTAGGCATATAATGAATCAAAAACATCAAACACATTTTATCATAGAAACTATTAAAACAACTACTCAGTCTAAGAGTCAAGAGAAAGAGCTGCATTGAATTAAATACTTCTTAGCATTAAAAGAAAAAAAATTAACTGATATTGAAAAAAATATTAACTCACCAAAAAGGAATAGTTTCACAGTCAAGAAATGTTTTCCTTCAGTTACAATACAAAAAACAAAAAACCTCTAGTCCGATATATATCTATTTTCATTCTTCTGAAGTCGTCAGAGGGATAGGCCGCGTGCAAATTATTTATAAAAATATTTAAATTAGGTAATTCAAAATATGAACATTTGTCATATTTATTTTGACATTTTAAACTGAAAGACAATATATAGATTAATTACTGTAACTTCGGTAATCATAATGATATTAATGACATAATAATATGTCAGATTTTTTGAAATGTATGAAAAGAATGGGCTTATTTAGGTTAAGTTATATGTCTATATGTTCACGTAATTATCTACAAATGGAATTAAAAATTGTATCGCTACGTTTGCAACCATAGGGTACTGTTTAGAAGGTTTCGGTCAAAAATATATCAAAAACTTTTTCAAAAGAAATTTGCCGATCTAATTTCATGAATATGTGAAATATTAATTGTTCCATTTGCCTTTGTTTGATTTTCAAATTAGCTGATGACATGCATTGATCTTTAAAAAAGGAATTCGAATTCAGTAAGGTTCGTTTCTAATCTGTGGAAAGTATTCTTGGAATATAGTTTTTAGTGGAAGCACTCAAACATTTCAGTTCGGTCCTTTTGTAGACAAATAATTCAGAAAGCAAACCTTTTAATCATTGATCGGCCACAATAAAGGTATTAATAGGTACTGTTCGAGCTATTGAATGTTTATATCGAGGTTTACATGTTTATTTATGCTTCATTGTAAGGTTATCGAAGTTGATTTAGAAGCACTCAAAAATTTCAGTTCGATACTTTTGCAGACAAATAATCCAGAAAGCAAACTTATTAATCACTGATCGGTCACAATAGAGATAATACTGTTCGAACTATTGAATGTTTATGTCGAGGTTACATGTTTATTTGTGCTTCATTATGAGGTTATCTAGGTTGATTTAGAAGCTCTCAAACATTTCAGTTCGGTCCTTTTGCAAACAAATAATCCAGAAAGCAAACTTTTCAATCACTGATCGGCCACAATAAAGATATTAATACTGTTCGAATTATTGAATGTTTATGTCGAGGTTTATATGTTTATTTGTGCTTCATTATAAGGTTTCTAGATTGATTTGGGAGCACTCAAGCATTTCAGTTCGGTCCTTTTGCAGACAAATAATCCAGAAAGCAAACTTTTAATCATTGATTGACCACAATAAAGATATTAAGATTGTTCCAACTATTGAATGTATATGTCGAAGTTTACATGTTTATTTGTGCTTCTTTGTGAGATTTTCGAGGTTGATTTGAACAGAAACTTGTTGATATGTGTTTTGACTGAAGAATTACATATATATTGTTAAAATGTAAAAACAATTTTTCACTAGGCATGTGTGAAGTGAATACATATTCAATGCTTGCGTTGAAGAACGAGCGATCGAACGCCGCCATCTCACTTACACTGTTCTTATAATTGTATTACCTTAAGTCCTAAATAATGATGTTTATTATTATTATTATTATTAGTATTCCACTATAATAAAAAATCATTTAAATTCATTTTTATTAAAAAAAGTTCCATCCATTTGTCAAAGGGGATATTCCCTTTACTCCACTGAGAAATTTTGGATCTGTATATTTTCAGTATGCCTCAAATGTATTTTTTCAGTATACGACACCTATCAAAATGGTTAACAGAAGAGTTCGAAAATTTACCTATTGCACCACCTAGTTTCTCTGTGATTAATTCCAACGATGTCATAAATAAGGTGAAAATATTCAGTTGCAAGAGGTGAAATTTTGATCTCCTTTGACGTATGTTCATTGTTTCCAAGAGTTCTGATACTACAGACCTTGGACTACCTTAAGGATCTACTCGAATTAAACAATCTCAGTCAAGATGTAGCAAAAAAAAAAATCTTAAACTCACTAAACTTTGCACGAAACAAAATTGTTTTCTATTCAACGATAATTTCTTCGAACAACATGAAGGAACAGCAATGGGTAACTCTTTGTCACCATTCACTGCCAGTCTCTTCATGAACAGATTCGAGACGGAAGCAAAAAGAAAAATTCGAGTATTTCCCCAGGGTTTGGCTTAGGTATGTGGATGATATTTTTGCAGTGTTCGATACCAAATTCGCTGATATTAATAACTTTGTATCTAAATTAAACAGTCGTTTCGCGTCAGTTAAATTCACATACGAAACTGAAAACTCTGGACAACTACCATTTTTAGATGTATTAATAATTAGAAATTGTGACAATAAGTTAGATTTTACCTTTATACAGAAAAGATACCAGTTCTCTAAGATATATCACTAAGGACTCTCACCATTGTGCTTAACACAAAATGGTGAGTTTTAATTTTCCAGTTCATCGTCAATTAAGCTTCCTCCTAAATAAGGAGAGGTTTAAAAAAGAAAAGGCATTGATTAAGGATATAGCTGCGAGTAATGGATATTCTGTAAGTTTAATTGATAAAATAATTAGGAAACGAAAGTTTAAAGAGTCGCCTCGAAATTCCTCGACCTTTCAAAATGAAAGAGAAAATCTGAAATTTGTATCGATTCCATTCGATCTTCGAATCACCCGTGGTATTGGTAATATTTTTAAAGATGTAGGTATGACAGTGGTTCATTCATCGGGAAACAAACTACAACAACTTTTAAGCAATCCAAAAGACAAAATTGAAAGAAACGAGAAGTCGGGGATTTACGAAATTAGCTGTAAGGACTGTAATCAAAAGTATGTTGGACAGTTTAGACGATCAATTCGAACTAGATTCAAAGAGCATATGGCCCATCTCAAATATGGTAGAACTGATAAGTCTAGTGTAGCACAACATGCATTTGAAAACAACCATAAAATAGATATTAGCAATTTAAGATTAATTAGGAATGTAACAAATACTAGACAGCTGGATGCATTTGAAAGCTTGGAAGTCATAAAGTGTAAAAATAGTATGAATAGTGACAGAGGGCCTATCCCAAATAGCCCGCTTTATTGGTTAGTGAGTCACGGTACACCAAACCGTGACGGTTCTGTGAACCATGACAATAGTTTAGGTATAAACAGGGTAGATTGTTAGCATAAGTTTAGTTTTAATCATCTCCAGATGATGCCAACTTGGTTGGCGAAACGCGCGTCGAATGCAGTGTATAGTGTTTTGGTGTTTCGTGGAAAACTACGTCAGTGTTATCTTCAAATCAAAGGTTCCAACCCACTCCAGAAATACATCAAACAGCTCACTTTTGCGTTTTTTTAAAAAACTCTGGACGGTGAAATTTTGTTAAAAATCAACCCAAAATTTAGTCTAACAATGCAATTATCATGAGTTTGAGATCATTCAACCAAAGTTCTATGGTGAAATAAACGGGCAAATTTCCTTTATATATATAAGATTAAAATCCAGCAATAGGACAAAAAATATGTATTTTATAAAATTTCAACGAAATATTTTTAACTAACGAGAAGTGAATAAATACTGTTTCTGTATTGCATTTACAGATTTTTGTATTTATATAGTGTTTGTAACCATCGTGGTATTCTGGGGTTAAACAAAATTTGGAACTTACATATTGTAAGTTATATTCTTTAAGTTTATCAATTGTCTATCTTAGCTTTCTCAACCATTTTGAAATTACAAAAAGTGGCATATTTTTTTATTGGGAATTTAATAATATAACTTATATTTTGACTAGTTTATTATTTTTGGTTAAATATTTCAAGGTTGAATTTAGAAAACAATGGTTTCAGTTTTCCTTCACGTGATTCGTTATTACTTATATCTTTTGTAAATGTCACTAAAAAAACTGAAATCCACATAAAACAATACACAGTAAGAAATATGTGGTAAAAATAATATATTTCACCTACATTTATTCGAATTTAAATGAATTCAGTTATTTTACTTATAAGGTTCAATGTAAAAATTTTTTTGTTGGACCACGCGAACAAGATGTTACAGTTGTAATTATTCCTAAATTTTTCTCTTAATTAATTTCTGCTACTAAACTGAGGGTTTCTTTATTTTAACGTAACCTTATAATCTTTTGGTCCAGTCGCACCAAATTTGTCAGAGAGGCGGAATAAAAATAAAAATAAGTTAATTTAAAAAATAATCAAATTATTTCCAAATCTACAAATTGCCATCCTTAGATAACACAGAACAGCGCTACTACCAAAAAACAAAAAAATAATTTAATGTATTGTATTTGACGAAGTTTATTTGTAACAATGTAAGTATGTGTGCTTCTTTGTCAAACACAAAAAAGTATAAGAAATAAATGAATTTGTTTTAATGTCTTAATGCATAATTTAACAATATGCAGCCTTATGTATTTTATCGAATAGTGGACATCATGTCTCGATGAACATACATAAATAGGCTTGGAAAATTCTTGCATTTAAAATACGACACAAGTAACTAACTAGCTCCATATTTGTATAACAACTTATGATATACAAGTTTAAGTTACTTATTTAATCATTACATTACTTAACTTACTGCATTAATTATTTGGTAAACGTAAAATTAGTCAGTTTCCTAATAATGACTTTATTGTTAGTAATTAAGCTAAATCTGAAGAACTTGAATATGTTTATAGAATAATTTTTAATAACTAATCGTTTTCGATAAAAGACTTCTTGTCAAGAGCATTTCTTCGTTGGTTGAATAGTGAGAACAACAGCTGATATCTGCTACTTTTTTCAGCCGAAGTGACTGATTTCATCCCGATGTCGACAGAGAGATCTTGTTTCAAATTTAGCAGTGAAAGTCTGGCTAGAGGAGTCAATTTTAGTTGTAAATACCGCAGACCTGAGGCAATAGCGACAAATTTACTCGAGGCTCTTGCGACAAGACCTGGACAATATCTATATATTATATTTGGACAATATTTGTTTAATTATTAAATACTTATTTTGTACCAATGTAGTAAAAAAAGTTCAAATTATAGAAAATAATCAAAATATTCATAAACATCTACTTCTTATTGAGGATAACACGAAACTAAAAAATAGTAAAAAATAATAAAAAAGTCATTAAGTACTTACATATTATGTGAAGTTAAAGGAACATTCAAAACTGGTTATCACACATTCAAACAATATTCATTCCAAATGTACCCGTAATGTATGATTTATTATAGAGGGTGTAATTTAAGTACGTTAAAATATTTCAGGATGGTCTTCCTTAACTAATTTTAAGAAAAAAAGTTCATATAAACAGGTGCCTAAAAATTCTTCACTTTGGAGATACGGGGTGTTGAAATTTCCAAAAAAATATAGAATTTTTCTTATATACTCATTATTAGTGTAGCCATTTAAACCAAATTTGGCACACAGTACACTTAGATAGGGTGCAGCTACGATAGATGATTTCCAACTACACCACCAAACGGATTTGTATATTAATACTTTGAGGTTTTTTCATAATTTAACCTGTTAAACATTACGTCCTTTTACATACGGCATAAAAATAGCCAGTAATTATGCAAAATAATTAAATATGTATCGTTAATTTAATAAGAATTTAGCACTTTTTCCGATATTGTAATAATATATAAGTGTGTTCCGTTTAAAGTAAGCAATTTCCCTCATTTCCGTTTAAATCAGAAGTGGGATTAACGCAGTAAGAGTGTAGCTTAGGTCACTCTATGATATAATACTGACATTTCAAACTTTATATTTATATATGCACTGGTTCAGCTGTTACGACTTGTAGAAAGGTAAAGGAGTCACCGTGTTTGTAAGACTTGGAAATAATAAAATGTATAAGGTACCTAAGATTCCTTAAATAGTATGGGTAAATTATGTAGTTAAGTTTTATCTTTAAACCACTTAAATGTACGCAGTATATTCACACGTTATCTAGTATAAAATCAGACAAATGAAAAGAATATAAATGTCATCGGACTCAGGTTTTATTAGTTTTTAATTACTTATTAGAGAGTGTTTAGAAGAAAATTAACCAATTTATATACAAATTTTAATTTCAATGATTCTTTTCTAAATCGTAATGAGAAGAAAAATCAGAAACTCTTAAACAGAATTTATTTTTTATTTTTTGTACCTAAGGGAATAACTCGTTGAAATTACATAAAACTCAAATAGCTTTAATTAAATCATAAAAGTATATTTAGTAAAAATCACTTACTTGAAAAACATATAATATGTAAATGAATTGGGGAATACTAGTTTTCCACTATCGATAATATATTGTTTCATTACATAATATTACCTTTCCTATGTTGTAACTTTAAATAAGAATCACATATTTTGATTATTTTTATTTATATTAAGCATAACATTTTCATATAATATACATACTAATTTGACATCATCAATACCTACATACCGACTGAAATGAGCAAGGGCTTCCAGCTGACTACTGTATATACATATTTCAATAAGACATTCAACAGTGTAAATAATGACCTCCTTATACAAAAATTGGAGAGCTATATCATAACCCAAAAATTATTGTCTTGGTTAAATTTCCATCTAACTAGAAGAAAGCAGATTATTAAAGTGGAAGGTTTTTTATCCTATCAGGTTGTTCTAACATCCACAGGGGCCTCACCTGGGTCCAGTGCTCTTTTCTATTTTGGTAAATGATATTAGTTTGGTAATTAAGAATGTGGATATCTACTATTTGCATGATCTTAAACTGTTTGCATCCAAACAGAAGAATACATTCTGGTTTTGCAGAAGTATTTAAATTCCTTACACCAATGATGTAAAATTAGGTAATGATTCTCTTAATGAAGGTTTCCTTGGAATTTTGTATAATTTTAAATTTTGTGAAATTTTACATCAATAATTAATTACCAATGAGATTAATTTAAGTTCAATAAAGGCATGCATTGCAAAAAGTGAACCAACATTATGAGATGTATACAAGGTGTGTCTCAGTGGAAACTTTTATTTGGAATCAGCTTTTATTGGAAACACATGAAAATTGCAGAGAACCGGTTTCGGTAATGGTGGACGTAGATTAGCAGTATAATGCAGCGTGTAGCTCTCACTCTCTCAATCCCAACTACACCATCTCCAAAATCTTAAATGACAATATATCCTTTGTGGGGCTTCAATTAAAGGTAACATTTTATTGAGAATGCAGCACTGAAAACCGTTTTCCAATTTCTTTTATTTTTCTCCGAGTGTTAACAAGAATTGTGAAAACGCAATATTACACTATTACACAATTAAATAAGATATTCAAAATTATCGCCATTGATTTTTAAACTTTTCCCTAACATTATTAAATATTTGAGGAGCAATACGGGCACATAGCAATAATTTCTATAGTTTAGGTGGTTGGGTACGAAATGTAACCGATTTTAAATCATCTAACAAAAATAATCCAATAGGGTAAAATCGTGTGATCCTGTTGGCCATTTGACACTGACTCGCCGTCTTATCTATTAATTGTGGTATGTTATGTCCAGATATTCTCTAACTGTTCTGCAACAGTGAGGTAGAACTCCGTCTCGTTGGAAAAATATTTCATCGAGACAAATATTACATATATGTACATAAAGATGCGACAGTCTGAAAGAGTACTTATTTTCAAAGGAGATAGAAACATCCTACCAATTTAAAAGCCATTAAAGGGCTATCTATTACCACTGCGCATGTGCGGCATTGGGGTATTTCCTGATTGGTGAAATCACACACCACAAATATCTATTATATACCAAATACATACTGGAAATTTGGTATTATAAATGTTACTAGCAAAATTCTACCTTTTTAAAAGGACGAGGTCTCTGGAGTTAGTAGCGCCATATCAAAGGAATGACAACAGAGTTTCGTATTTTTTATCGAGATGTAAATTCTCATGTATCTCGGTTACTTCCGTAATGAGAGGATCTATGAAATATTCCAACATATCAATGTCTCTTACCAGTAAGATTTACTTCACAAGAAATGGATAGGAAGATAAAGATAAACAAAATTTCAGTACTTGTGTAACTATATTTTAGCAATTTTTCAGAACTGAAATAAGAATAATGTCTATAACTTTTACTTCATAAACTTGGTGTTGCTGTTTGAAATTCCAGATGTTTTGAAACGAATTTCTATACAAAACTGTTTATATTTTTCTTAGTTTCGAAGTGACTTGTTTCTGTAGCAAGATTTGTCCTCATCTCAACACTTCAACTTTTCATGTTGTATCATTGGATATACTGGTATATTTTAAACAAATAAAAAAAGGTCCATTTTCTGCATACGGTAAAAAAATCAGTGTTAAAATCTACACAACTTGTGTAAAAGTACTCTTTAGGTTTTGAAGCAATGTTTTCTGAAAATATTCTTCTTCTTCTTCTATGTTCACATATGTAAAAAATGTTTTCCAAATACGTATTTTTATTATTTATTTAACTTCGGTTAATTCTGTTTTTTTTTAATTTTACACAAAAGTGAACATCACAGTGTATAAAGCCACTATAATGCTTGAGGACAATAATTAAAAATAGTTATAAATCATTACCATTGAACATATTGTAACAGGTCAAGTCTGAAAGTGCAATGGTACAAAAACGGTATCTTCTCATGGCCAACTGTCTTAGGTAATATAATCCTCGTCACGGTGGTTCATCTCATTGCAAAAGGTGGAACCCTTTCGATGTTCTCAACTCCTTGCCACGGTCGGCGTTTGACTTGTTCGTTACAGAATTACACAACCTGCAAATAAATTGTGGTGGGTAAACGATGGTAGCTCGCCGATAATATGTAAATCTCTCTTTTATAAATATTCATTTTGTACGACAGATGCCGCGGCGGTCGCAGCTCAACCGGAATTTCAGTTCCGGTAGGACATGTCTTTGTTTCCCGCGTTACAGGGGCGCCATAAGGGCCAACTGGAATCGAGCAGGACCGGGTTGATTGAAGAAAGTTTGAGAACAATAATTAATCGAAATAGTGGCATAAAATATTTTCTCACGCTTAATTTTTAATTTTTTTTTTTTGTTATCAAATACACTGACAATACATATTGTCAGATTTGATTTCACACACGCAATAGAAATTAAAGTTTTCCAAATCCTTCATAATTCTTAAAGTATTTTCTTGTAGTTCTGAATGATTGATTAGATAAAATTTAAATGATAATCATGAATATGAATATTAATTTCATTACAATGCAACAGTTAAGTCAGAAAAGGCTATCAACACAAAAAAAAGGTGAAACAGCGCATGCTCTTTTCCAAAATTCGGATTTTAAAATCTTATTAGCCCTAATTTAGTTCAAATTTCCGTACATGAGTAAGAATACCTGATCTATAAAAAAATAACCAGCTCGCAAAGCATACTGTCCTACGGTTGGTGAATTCTTCTTTTTTATATATTTTTTCATAGATAATGACTTTCAGGTACCAAAATTTAGCAAGATCTACGAACAAGTTGCACAACAATCTAGGAAATTAATTTTTAAATTCAGATTATCCGATTTTAAATTATCGTCTACATATACAGACAGAAAAAACGATTCGTTTCTTTTTACGTTTAACCCTTTAAGGCTTTCTGTACCAGCAGTTAATATGGCTTACAATACGATAACCGGTTATGCTAGCTCTAATAGACTTAATAATCAAACAGAATGATCGCCAGTATTCCTAGATACCAAGCATGCGCATATTGTGTTCAGTTTGCATTTAAGAAAACTTATGATAGCATAAGCTACCATTATCCATTATCGAAACAGACGGAAAAGATTTTCATGTAATTTAATTATTTTGATGTGCAGTATCTCTGTGTTTACTTTGATTTATTAGCAACATACATTAGGTAAGTAACTTATGAATATTTCCGAGTTTTATTCATTAGTAAATTTTATTTTTTTTACTCTGAACATCTAGAAAAATTAAAATCTTTTCAGTACCAAGAGACAACCTTAGAAAATCATACTTGTTTTAGTTCCAATGCAAGAACGAAATATATATCAACACGTTATAGCGGTTATTTTTTCATATTGTGATATCGCCAGGAAAATAGTTAGAAATTATAGCAGAGCCTCATGGAATTTTACGTAAAATATCGTGTTTTTCAGCATGTCACATAAACGATCACTAACTGAAGCTGAGATGTATGATCTGCCTCCTTAAACCCGGTTTACATCATCACGATCATCGTCACGTCACGAATCATCGCCATCGTCACCAGTCATTGATGCTCAACCTAGTACTTTATCCAATACGGAATTGAGAAAAAAGTTACTTTTATGCAATAACCTTATTATATAGTCTTTATTGTTTCTTCTATACCTACTAGTGCTCAATTTGTGTTGACGATTGTCGTTATTAGTCAGTGATAGCTATAACTACCGCCCTTTCCAGCCCTAATGGCTAGATACTTTTCAATCTGCATCACAAATACAAGATACAAGATACAAAATACTTTCGAACAGTATTTGAAGATACAGATATTTTTTTCGCTAAAGTAAAATGTATTTAAAATACAGTATTTAAGATACTCAAAGTATATGAAATATATCACGTATTCTTTGAGTACAAATGCTTCTAACATAAGTCTCCATTTATTTTTCCTGTAGCAGAGTATTTACTCTAATCGAATCCTGTCAATGAGGTTTCCATACCAAAATTTAAATACCTCGATTCTGGCTAAAATTAAGAAATAATGAAGTTTTTTTTCTAGTTCTGTTCTCCTTGAGCCTTTACTAATCGTGTTTTGTGACAGCAGCGTCCCTGAGGCGCAAGGAGTCTACTATTCAGTTAAATACCTTTTGTTGTGTAAAAAAGTTTTGTAAAATTTCTTTCCTAATCTAAAACGTACAATGTCACTTTAATCGAGAGTCCACCCCTGCCTTTCTCTCTTTACACCACTGTCAATAAGACCAACAAATTAAATATGTATCCGTGGCCAGATCTGACAATAAATATACTTTATCGCCTAATATCTATGCGGAACTGATGTTACACGCCGCTATATTTTTCTAATTATCAATTTTTTGTCATTCGAATGTAATTCTATGGTGTCTTTAACGACCGCTACATGTATTTTCTGGTCATTATGAGACGTTTCATTTTTGAAGATTTTTATCTGACTAATACAATAATTATGGCTGATGAATGGGAACTTGGAAAGTTATTAAGTTAACATTAGTTATGGTAATAATAAGGGAATAATTAGTTTAATTTTCTTAGTGTGAATTATTATTAAACCAATACATCAGTTGACGGTCTGCAAATTTCGATAAAAAAAAGAGAGAAATAATATTATGGTAATAATAGTAACATTCAGCTTTCAAAATATATTAAACAAATGTAATTGTAAAAAAAGTTTGTAATGAAAAGAGTAAACAGCAATAGGATCTAGGGAAAGGATGACGTGGTCGATTTGCCCAATTTAGGTGGGAAAAATTAAAATAGTATATTTAATTGGTTTCAAAGAGATACAAATCAAATGGGGTGTAATTAATAAGTACTTGAAAATATTTTTAACTATAACATCCCTCATTTCATATAGAGAGTATTAAAAACATAAAAAATTGTTGTATATTACTTATCCCTTACTACAATAAAATAATGATAAAGGTCTCATGTTACTGGAATGACTTTCTCAACTTCAAGAAAAATTTTAACTGTTAGCAGGGTTCGCCCGGGTAAGTTTTTTTTCACCATCTGGCAACTAAAATGATCCTGTATAAGATTCAAAAAAAAAAAATCTTGCGGATTTTTTGCACTTCAACAAAATATACAAAGAAGCGCGCGCGACGAACACTTAGAAATCTGCAATATTCGTTCCGTAAGAATTATGAATTTGCAAAATATGGCGTTATAAAGAATACATATACATTATGGAATTGCAACAAACCAGAGCATTGCATTTCATTGATTGCCTGAATTTCAGAAATCGTATATCGGGACGGCCCCATCTGATTTTTTTTAGCAGCACCACCATATTCCACGTTTGACAAAATATGTTTACGAGTGACTTGCGGTTAGATAAAATCAAATAAATATTTGTAGTTGTTAAACTTATTAAACAAAGTGGTATATCGATAAAAATGGTTTACGATATAATTTGAAAAAAATATTTTTTAGCCATGAAAAATAAATCAGAGAAAATATTTTTTTTCGTCACCTATACACGGGATGTGTATCTGCGGTTACCATTGTCCTTAGGAAAGTATATAAACTTGTGTTTGTTAAAATTTTAGGTTATTATTAATGTATACAAGGTGCATTAATTAATAGTAATCAATAATTTGCCGCTGTCAGCTGTACCTACGTCAGTAAACAATGAACAATTTCAAAATTACTAAACGTAACATATGTGACGCCTTTATAGAGCACGGAAAACATATATCAACAGCAGAACTGTATGTTAAGGAGCATTTCGATCTTTCTGAAGAACAGTAGCAATGTATTACATCAAAATTCAGAAACACTTATTGCCCGAATTTAAGATACGTTGGAATAAAGCTGGAAGAAAAAGGGATGTGTTCTTACGCAGCAACGAGAAATGGTTAGATGGCGAATTTTTTGTACCATTCCAAGAAGACGAAGAACCATCGACGTCCTTATCTGAAGACCCACGAGGGAGACCATGTAAGTCATTTAACGAATCCGCAGAGAAGACACAGAAACGAAAAGCAATAAAACTATGTCGAGACTCTGGACTTCATTCATATATTCAGGGATTACGTTCAATTGGTGAGACATGGGAATCAGAAATTATACAGGAACTACGTTATGCATCACAAGAAAGGAAGGCTTTTATCCACATTATTAAGACGTAATACTTCTGTTGAGCCTTTCACAAATCAAGAGGCCCTGGCTCTTTTCATTGATTTAGATTTAACGAAAAACCAATATACATATCTTAAAACCTGTTTACAAGACAAAGACTGTACTGTACTCCCATCATATACCAAACTTACAGAAGCAAAGCGAGTTATCCAGAGCACATGCAAGTAACTGAAATTGGTGCTAAAGTAAGTTTGCAGTATCTTCTAGATCACACATGTAAGAGATTAATCAAAATTGATTTTGTGAATGTGGCCAACTTTTCACAATTAATATTATACAGTAAATGGGGATGTGATGGATCTTTGGGAGAAATTGAGTACAAGCAAATACTGTCTGGTGAAAGTGACGTAATATCCGATACTAACTTGTTTGTAACATCCTTGGTTCCACTACAAATTGTAGATGAAGTCACAAAAAACGTTGTTTGGAAAAATTCAACCCGTCCTCTGTTCGATACTAATTCTCAAAAGACACTCCAGAGAAAACAAGATCTTTTGCCAATGAAGTGGAAACTCAAATAATCACTCTTTTGTCTTCTTTTGTAGTGAATAATGAACAGCAGATGTCTATTAAACATGAGCTGTTCTTTACAATGATAGATGGTAAGGTTACACAAGTAGTAACAAATACTCCATCAAGTGCCACATGCCATATGTGCAAAACCAACAGAAATGAACAATTTGGAACGTGTTAAACACAGACCTGAGAATGAAAAGCATTATAGATTTGGACTCTCATCTTTACATGCATGGATTCGATTTATGGAGTTAGTACTTCATGTTTCATATAATTTATCATTTAAAAATTGGACATTAACCTCAGAGGACATGAAAAAGTAAAAGCAATCTAAAAAAGCTTATATACAGGAGCAGTTTCGGAAAGAATTAGGATTACTAATAGATAAACCTCGACAAATCAGCGGAACTAGTAATGACGGAGATATTGCTCGAAGGTTCTTTGCCAATTCTGCTTGCACTGCACAAATTACTGGAGTTGATGAAGAATTAATTATGAGATTTTGCATACTACTTCAGACAATGTCAACTGTTATGGCAATCAATGCCAAAAAGTTTAGTGAATATGCTTTTAGAACAGTCGAATTATATGTGAGCAAATATCCATGGTACTATATGCCCTCCTCTATACATAAAGTACTCATTCATGGAGAAAACATAATTCGATATAATGCACTTTTACCACTTGGCCAGTTGTCCGAAGATGCACAGGAATCCAGAAATAAGGATTATAAACGTTTCAAGTTACATCATTCTCGCAAATGTTCCCGAAATGCTACTAACGAAGATGTCTTTCATACTTTATTGTATACATCAGACCCTTATATAACGAGCTTAAGACAAACTGTGTCACGCAAGATTGTGGAACTTGAAGAAGAAGCCTTGCAACTATTACAATAAATATTTATTTACATATAATTATGTACATAAATTACACGCTGGCGCTGTATGTTATCAATATACAATTTATAAAATGAAATGTATAAAAACAAAATAAAAATTATTTACCGTCACTACTGAACGTCAGACCTTTTTGTATTCCGAATTTCATGTGTCTGTAGTAACAAATAAAAAAGTTACAGATTTTTGAGATGGCGCCTCCACCATCGGCCCATAGTGCGACGGGGCAACTTTTAGGCTGGGCGGAGCGGGGCCGGTCCGGGCATATAAATAACAACAAACAATAAATACAACAGTTAAACTAAATAATTTAAATTGTGTAATGTATCAATGAATAGAATTAGCGACGCATGCAAAAGCAGGCGTCACCAACGAAAAAACTTTAAATAATACTGAAAAAAACGAGGTATATCGTAAATTGGTGTATATAAATTTTGAATTTAGGTATATCACAGCGATCTAAACAATACTGAGATAGAGAGCGGGAATATCCAACTCCGCTTATTTTTACGTAGACAATTATTCTTGTATATTTATAACGTTCCGCAATTTACTGACGGTTTTCTTATAATTTGAAAAAATAAATTTTGAAAGGAATTTAGAAGACAAAAATAAACAAAAAGAAAGGAAGAGAAAGGTGAAATTTTGAATTTTTGTACCCTATGGTATAGAAAGGATGTGTCGTTCCTTTTGTGGGAGAGGCGTGGTGACCTAAAGAGGTTGTTGAAATATTGGTAATGCTATGGTAATTTGTGTTTTATCCGAAAAGGCGCGTTATACTCCCTTATTTGAGTAATGTTGGTGGTTAGCAGACTACCAAAGAGTTTAAATTCGTAAAATCGTTAGGAACTATCTCTAAAATGCACTATAGTGCAGTCTGCCTATTTTTGGCCCCATGTTAATTTTTCACTTCGGAGATACAGTCAACAAAAATATGTAAAAAATCGGAAATTTTCAGTAGAATTCAATAAACCAAAATACAAACAACTGGCACCTCGGGGGCCCATAGTAAATTGGGCCCAAAGTTGGCCAAAAACGGTTTTTTCCATTTTACTCTGTCATGGTGCCATAAAATGAAAAAAAAGTTTTATATAAAAGTTGTAGAACTATTAAATACGGATCGATCTGTGGAATCCGATGTCAAAAAATTCAAAAATAAATAATTTATTTGAAAAAAACCGTTAAAAATCGCGTTTTTTTTTTAAACGCTCATATCTTCGTGAAAACAAATCATTTTTTTCACGAAACTTGGTAAAAGTGTAGCTCCCTACTAACTAAAAAAGATCGTTTTCAAAAAATTTAAAAATATTATAAACATTTTGCAAAAATTGAGTTTTTCGAAAAAAATCACGTTTTTTTTAAATCTCGATAGCTCATACACGCTTTCATATTTCTAGTCAATTTTGAGCTTAAAATTTGCTTGAAATGTTGTACTAACATAGTTATTTATTGCGCGCTTTTTAAATTGATCGGTAATATGCGAAAAATCGATTGAAATATCGTCTTTTTTTAACAACAAAAAAAATCGATTTTTTTTCAAGAAAAGGCAGCAGCGACTCAACATGCCTACCGCTCCTATTTGCAGTTGCAAAACTTGATGACGACTTGGACGAAGATATATTTAATGAGTCTTGCGTGGTGATGGATGAATCACAGACCAATGTCCATGATGATGATGAGATCGAAAGCGAAGCCGACTCTTCCGTACTCGCTGCATACAGCGAAGAACGTACCAGTGACAACGAGGAAGGGGGGAGGGGTCTCCGATAAAAAAACTACGGATCAATTAAGCACTGTACACGTTTATATTCACTGTCAATATTTTGAACTTTCATGTAAAATAAATATTCTAGTTTTATACTAAAAATGTTGCTTAACAATTATTATTTACCTGTCAACTCATATGTCTTTAAGAATCAACATAACGTTCAAGAGACATAATCGTATGAACGCTCTGTGTGAAGTTGAAACTACGATACGGTACGTATGATAAGAGCATACAGTTTTACAGATGTATCCACGTTAACACCGTCCCACACCCCCACGACACCGCTCAAGCGAACGAACGTATGAGCCGTGGTGTGCTCCGCTTGCCATTAAATTTCCAAAGAATAGAGAGCGAATATGTCATTGTAGTATTTTTTTATGTAAAATACAAGTATTGAACTACAAATTCTGTAAATTTCAGTCCTTAATATTAAAAGATGGCGTCACTAGATTTTCTTGAAAAGAAAAAATTATCTCGGCTCCAAAGGGTCGTAGATAAAAAAATTTTTTTTGTAAATTTATAAAAAAAATACCAGCTATTCAATGCTGCTAACAAAAAAGAAAAAAAAATTTTTTTTCTTGAAAAAAGAATCGATTTTTTTTGTTGTTAAAAAAAAACGATTTTTCAACCGATTTTTCGCATATTACCGATCAATTTAAAAAGCGCGCAATAAATAACCATGTTAGTACAACATTTCAAGCAAATTTTAAGCTCAAAATTGACTAGAAATATAAAAGCGTGTATGAGCTATCGAGATTTTAAAAAAACGTTATTTTTTTCGAAAAAATCAATTTTTGCAAAATGTTTATAATATTTTTAAATTTTTTGAAAACGTTTTTTTTTTAGTTAGTAGGGAGCTACACTTTTACCAAGTTTCGTGAAAAAATGATTTGTTTTCACGAAGATATGAGCGTTTAAAAAAAACGCGATTTTTAACGGTTTTTTTCAAATAAATAATTTATTTTTGAATTTTTTTGACATCGGATTTCCACAAATCGATCCGTATTTAATAGTTCTACAACTTTTGTATAAAACTTTTTTTCATTTTATGGCACCATGACAGAGTAAAATGGAAAAAACCGTTGGGCCCAATTTACTATGGGCCCCCGAGGTGCCAGTTGTTTGTATTTTCGTTTATCGAATTCTACGGAAAATTTCCGATTTTTTGCATATTTTTGTTTACTGTATCTTCACTTAAGGGTCCAAATCCGTAGGCAGACCGCGCTACTATGGGTACGTTGTAAATTTGGCGTAATTGTCTTGCTTGAGTTACTTACTAGGCGTAGAAATTCATTTTCTAAAATTTCCAATTTGTGTAACGTCGTCGTCGCGCTCGCGGAACACCAGAAACAGTTAACTTTCTTGACAGTTGCAGTAAAAATATTTTATATAACACTTTTATTTTCAGATTAATATATTTTTGGATGTGATATTGACAGGCAAAAACATTTTTTTTAAAAACCGTCTAATCTTTTTGGCGCAGAAGTTTGTTTAACAATTTCTTTTGAATAATTTATTGGATAGTGACTTAATACATAAAAAAAATGTTTCATTTTTCTTTTCTCTGGTCAAAATAGTGTTGAATTATTTTCATAATCTATTCTCTATTTATTTATTTTAAATAGTAGATATTTTTTCTGTACATAAAACATAATTTCGGAATAAAATAAATACTAATGAAAATAATATATAATTGTTAAAATATGATAATGAGATAGTTTTGTGTCTGGCAACAAAGTAATTTTCGTGGCATTATGAAGACGAAGTGCTCCTGATGCATTGCTGAAAAACCACTGAGTAAGATGGATGGTCTTGCTTGTCATAAATTTGCCTAAAGAAATCTCGGGGGAGTTTTATTTTTGTTTTGCCACATATTTTCCTTCTCTGTTTTATGTTGTTGGTTCATTTTCTAGACACATTGTTCATCTTGGCTTTCAAGAAGAAAAATGTGCTTTTAGATTATGCTAAATTTTTAACTTCCTTTGAGTGGAGGTGCTTTAAACTTAAATAATATATAACTTCATGCAAGGATACGTCTGTTCATGGTGATTTGGTTTGGTCTGTAAATTGAAAATATAGTTTCAAACTTTCTTTTTCATTGAGTAAATTATGTGCTATGTTTGTTTATAAAAATTATTATAATAAGGCAATTTTTAACTATTTTTTTAGTAATCAATCACACACTTGAGTAATGTAATGATTGACTAAAGATCGGTCTAATTAAAAACTTCAATAAGATAACTAAATATATTATGAGTGTTTTAAGTTTGAAATCATTTATTTTTAAACATTACCAAAGTTCAAATAAATGTATATTAATTATCAGCCCAGTGGCTCAGTACTTATATGTTAGACTTGAAATCAAAGGATCCCAGATTCGAATCCTGACTAGGACATGGATGTTTAGTGGCGTTTTCAAAATATCGAGACGATAGCACAGTTGGCTGGAGCGTTGTTGTGTGACAGAATTCGGCTAGTTACTGTCAATCTCTCCTGAGCTCGAGTCTCAGCTGCAGCGTCTGGCAAATGTCGGAGGGAATGGTTATTGTGTCTGTATTTGTCCTGGTTGAGTGGTGGAATAGCAGTGCGCTAAACTTCGCCAGGACTTTAATATTAATAAGTAGACACCGCAGCTCAAGTAGTCATTTTGCGAATATCAGGGGCGAAATCAGCTCGTGTGCGAACACATCAATAATCTGATATGCAAAAATGATATACAATACAAAATAAACAATATTTTTTGATGATCTGTAGTTATATTTCGGCGCCTATCATTAAAAATCTATTTGTAGTCCTAAAACGACCGTTCCACAGACGTGCCTGGAGTATATTTAAAATACTAGAAGTTTTTCAAAAAATCCACATTTACATTGAGAAAAGTCTACTTCTTTGCCTGTAAAAAGTTCCACTAAATGACACATAGTATTAAATCCTGGATGATTATGCAAAACTGTTTGAGATTTTTTTCACATAGTGCGTAGTGGTTCCTGATAATTAGAAAATTAGTTGGCGTAGATAGAATACAACATTAATTGGATCAACTGAACAAAATTGTGATATTGGTGGCGCTCAAGACTGTGTATGGCTGAGCAAATTCGTGAAAAATGTTTACGTATGTAAGCCAAATTTTCATGAATAATTGAATTCATAAATGGTCAATTGCGTGGTATGTGGCTAGCGGGGGTTCTGTCTTAAGTAATAAATGATAAATAAACACCACAGAAATTAGACAACCGTCGCACAGTGTGGCAAGATACCCCAAAAGCTGGCATTAATTCATAGAACGAGTTTGGTAAAATTTTTGTTATTGAGAATAGCCGACGATGGTTGTTAATGTATAAATAAATCAACTTTATGATGTTTGCTCGTATATTGCGATATGCAGGGTGTAATTAAAAAAATAAAAATCTAAAATAAAAATAAAATTTATAGTACTTAATTTTTTAATACATTATTTGTCCAGGAATATGCAACACACTTAAAGAACCTAGTAATATATTTCCTTTATTAAATTAAGAATTCACAACTTAAGGTTTTATTAACATTTGTGAATAGAAATGAGTATGTCCTATCCGTAGTGATTAATCGTCTGCGTCTGATGCAGATAAGGAACAGTCATTCTCATTCTCTGAATTATCTGCAGAAATATAGGGGACAATTAATAAGTCGAATACTTCCCTAGGAGAATGTTTAATTTTTTTTTTTTAGGAAGTTGTCTATAACTGGTTATTACTGGATCCGATGTAATCAGCATTAAATGAAACACATCCTCTTCGCTGTTCTTTAAAAATAACTTATTTTTTAGGTATAATAAATTTTATTAGTCGTCCCCCGATGATTCCAGCTTGGTTAGCGAAACGCTTGTAGTATACTATGCAGTACTTATGTTTTTGTAGCATCTGATCAGGGGTTGTAACCCTGTTCAGGTTACCATTTTTTAATTAAAATGTTCAATAACTTTTACATTTATCGAACAATTGTTTTCAAAAACAATAGGGTTCTTCCTCCAACTAACAGTAACTTACAGTCCAAATTCCAATACGATCGGACTTTCCACTCTTAAGTTATCGTACTTACAAAACACGTGACGGACGGACGGACAGACAGACAGACAGACGGACGGACAGACAGACGAACATTTTAAAAGTCATTCAGAATTCAACGACTAACACAATGATATGAAATTTTTTTTGCTATGAGCGATATTTACTATTTTAAAAATGTAATATACTCTTCGTTTTAGTTGCGAAGAGTATAATGATACACTGTAGGGTTGTTGAAAGAAGCAAATAAAATAATAAGGAGCAGACATGAGCATTTCATTTAGCTTTACTATGAATCTATTCTAGTATTACTATATTAATATATAAAATTTTACGTGGGGAAGCGTGAGGAAGTTAACTATTACATTAAGGATTTTAGAACAATACGTAAATATTTGGCACTTCGGAAAGGCATTTTCAAAATATTATTAAAATTATTTCATTCATAAATTAAAAATAAACCCATTAAATTTACATAATACATACCTGAGGGTGTTGATGTGTCCATTTTCAAACAAAGTAATAATAGCGAATTTGAAAAAACACAAACTAATTTCTTAGGATAATATTTAATTTAAAAATACACGCGTCAACCGCAGTTACATAGACCTTATGCCTGCGGGTTTGGTAGAAACAAAAGCATGCATCAAGATTAAGTGGTGGGGGAAAACATGCCCCTATTCATGCTGATAATAAATAGCAACAATACTTTGTTCGATGCGACATTTTATTTTTTCATTTTTTTGCCAGCTTTCGGGGTATCTTGCCACACTGTGCGTCGATTCCAAAGCCAAAGCTACACGGGCAAGAGTTACACATAGGAAAAAATGCGGACATACAACCATTCTCACCGATATTGCCAGTGCCTCTGGCTGAATTACACGTATGGTTGATTGTTTATTTAGTTGAACTGTGGCATATTATAGGCGTTTTTAATTTATAACATCGTACAAAATCTACATTTAATTTAATGCTTTGCTATTTAATTTTAGTTAATTCATATGGGTTTAATTGGGGGATATTTATTATAGACTTTTTCACTAATTAAATGCTAATCTTCTCCATTAAAACGATGGCAATACACCTTATATTTGTAAAATAACAGCATCCAAATTTAAAATATCGTTTTTTTGTTTCTTCGCTGTTACAATTAATTATGTGAGTATATAAATATGTTGTATTTTGCAAGGAATTAGTAATATACAATAAAATAGCATGGGAGAAGTTTATTAATTAATTCCTAAAAATATCGTGTACCATTGCATTTCACAATATTTGTTCTCAATTTATTAGTTGTGCGAGAATTGTAGGTAAATCCATGGTGCGTATCTACAAATAAGTTGTTAAAAAAATAGGGATTATTTAAAGGATGTTATAATTATTTTGACGTTGAAATATGTCAGTTATACAGTGTATACCAAAACGTTCCCAGTATCTTAGAGAAATTATTTTTTTAATGACTTCGGTTCCATTTATTCTTAAAAATTTCAGACTGTGTTATTTGATTTCGAGAAAATAATATAAAAAAACTGCTGTCAATTATTTGGGGATCACAACTTCCTCAACGTAGTCACTCGACGTGTGGTGGAGTTTATAATAAAAGTAATTTTTGACGTTTCAAAAAAGTCACATTTTTTGACGTTTCAAAAAAAGTCGAATTTTGACATTTCAAAAAAGTCACATTGGTGGAATGTTACTAATATTTTTTTAGACATTGGGCCCAATTTTGCTCATCAACGAACTCAATCTCTTCCTTGACCTCTAGAATGTGTGTACCAAATTTGAAAGCTGTATCTCAAAATCTGTAGCTGCTATCGCGAACCATACAGATAGACACACACACAGACACACAGACAGAAAATTTTTTTCTGTCTAAAATTTTGTTTATCGTCATAATTCGTCGTGATTCATCCAGAAATGCAATAAAAATTTTAAAAATTTTTTTCACGAATACATAACTTCCTCACTTTGAGGGGTAATTCTTGCATACCATACTTCTTTTATTGATACACAAACTTCCTGAAAATGAATGTTTTTCTTTGAAACAGATTTTTTATTACTTATTTTTATTTATGAAAATTGAAAACAGTTTAAATCGAGGTTTAAATTAACATCAGTAACTAAATATTGTTAAAATTTATGGTACAATTAGTTAAATTACTAATGGAGATTGCCCCTGAAAAAATGTTGGCTCTGCTGGTGGAGATCAGTTCCTGTTTGTTGTTTTCCAAAGTCTTGGTCGCTGATGAAGTACTTGTAGAAACAAAATTTTCAAAAACAAGACAACGTTTTTTGGTACTTGAAGTAGTATTTCCTCCCGTAATTATTTGGCTGGCTACCTCATATTTTTTAGAAATACAATCATCTAAGTACCCTTCTGCTACTGCGTTTGTTCGCCATTCCCCATGTCTTTTTATAGTGAGAATGCCACTTCCAGCATTGACTGATAACGTAGCTGAAGTACGGCGGAATCTGTGTCCAGTATAGCCTTTCGAATCATCCAAATTTAAAAATATTGCTATTCTGTATGGAATTTTGGCAATTGTGTTTTTGCCAATTACCTGGTTTGTACATTTCCCTTTAGCATAAGTTACAAAAAAATCTAGAATGACATGTTTTAGGGGACCTACAGTCAAGATATTTTCTATACATATCCAAGACAGATACTCCGTTTAAAATCTCATTTGTTATTGTAAATGTCCTTTTGATATTAGTTTTTTGAGTCAGGTATTTGCACCACCAAAATATCGCCTTTATCACTGATATCCTCAAGTACCATTTTAACTAATTAATCGTTACGGCATGCCCCAGCAATTCCAAATATAAGCACAACCTGAAAAAGGAAAATGCACTTATGATAACTGCCTAAAATGTCACTTAATTGTCATACATATACTTTCTAATAAAAAATGCTGCGTTACGTTTTTATTTATTATTCAACAATAACGATCAATCTTACCTTCATATGTAAGTAAGTTTCATCTGGAGCTTCTGCAATAAACTTGTTGATATCCTTCCTTGAAAAAGTATTGGCTTTCTTGGCTTTATATCCAGCAGATTTCTTTTTTAAAAAAGCTACTAATTTAGGAAACTTAATGTTGATATTGTCTTTAATTTGGAGTGTAGATCGCAACATGCTGTATTTGCTCCATAATGTTGAAGGCTTCAAATCGGCGCATTTTTTGGAAAAGTAAAATAGGATCACTTCTTCACATATTTTTATTATTTGCCTAGTCTCCATCAAACAATTAAATAGCTGGTACTCTTTTTCATATTTTTCACGAGACATTAACGGTAATACATTTAACGAAACCACGTTTGCTTCTTCCAGAATATCTTGAGGAACTTCATCTTCACATTCGGAATACATTATTATAAACTTTTTGGAAGTTTATTTATTTTGAAAACAAGAAGCAACCTTAGCAACGTTCCATGTACTTTGATTTTTAACAATACTTACTTATCAAAATACCTATTATGACATTTTGACATATTTGGTTTTTTTGATTGTCATGCATAAGAAAATATAATAAAATATATGTAAAACCAATGTAAAACACTGTAAATGGTCGTAGAAAAAAATCATATGTATTACACAGGAGCAAAGTGCCATTTCCTCCCTTGGATATTGATGCCCTCCGCTTCGCGGCAGGCATGAAACTATCCGCGGGAGGAAATTATGCACTTTTCTCCCTTGTCATACAAATAGCTATTTACCTGTTCAATCGTAAGCAATGTGTTGAATATGAAGGTTTTAGATCTAATCAGTATGAAGTAACTTCAGAGATGCCACAGAGCTCCAAACCTGAGCCCTTACTCTTTCTTATAATTATCAACCATCTGTCAAATAACATTATACATAAACATTTATTGTTTGCTGATCTCAAAATTTGTAGCAATATTTCATCTATGACTGCATGGCCCCTCAAAATAATTTGATAATAGTGAACGACTGATGTATTAATAATTACTTTTGTTCAAATATTTCCAAATGTGTTGTCAAGTCATATTCTAAAAGAAAATAAATAATTGAATATCAATATAAAATTAACTCCAATTGTGAGATGTTGCGAAATGCAACACACGTCCACCGCTCGCCAGCTTGATGCAAAATGAACTCTCTGCTCTGCTAACGATAACACTGACCAGCAACGACCTACACTCTTATTTACATTGTCACATCATTTAAGAGCCCCCTATATAATTGGTATAATTCAATACATGTATAGTAAACATATTAACTCCATATTATATAATACAGAATAATATAAAGGAGAATCTTAAAGTTCTTAATTTTTAAAGTGTATCCCTATCCCAATAGTGGTATTGAAAGTTTAATACTTTTAGATAGATATGTGGAAAATTCCGTCAGTGTTAGATACAGATATGGTGTTATTTTTTTATAAATTAGGCGTTTTGTAATATCTGTCGAATTTGTTCACAATCTTATACACAATAATATTTATTCGCCTCCATTACTTAATTAATATGCTTAATTCTTATGTTCCAAGAAGTCAACTATGATTTTTTATCCTAATCCAATTCGTACTAATATACTGTGTAAAACGCCAGTACAATATAATGTGCACCAATAATAACAGAATTTCGCCTATTTGTAATATTTATGTAGATAATATTAAGCATTTATTAATTTCGCTAAATCTGTATTTTTATTATGTTTATTACAAATGTTAGGGCGAATAGCTGTTGAGATTTGGAGCACTTGAACCTGAAGCCAAATTGAAACGTTATCACTTTCCACGTACTTCAGGATTTGATTGTGAGTGAGGATAAGGTACGGATTTTGCTTATGGTAAATGTGAGACTTATAATACTGTAACATTCCGAGTTATTCGCTGGTTCTTTGAAATAATTTCTGAGAGTTTAAAAGTTATCGGTTCTAGGGAGGGGGTGTTGTCTAGGATTTATTTGTATTGAAGGGTTTTTTGTGTGTTTTTAGAGGAAGTCAGTTTGAGGAAAACTTGGTGGCAAAATGGTTAGAGATGAAAATACCTACTATGTTGGCTTGGGATATCTCTCAAGTTGTGGTATTTGGGTAGGCTTCTCTTACAGAATACGGAAAATTGGGGATCTTGGAGTAGGACAACACAGTTCGTTGTATTTTGTGGTTCTCGAAATCTTTATGTCCTGGGCTATTGGTTTATTAATAAACTTGATGGTCGTTTTTGTATTGGCGTTATGTGGACCTATGGCTCTAGTCCTGCTTTCTAAGTCTCTTGCTTTATTAGAGAAACTATACTGGACGAAATATGAGATGGGTACGTGGGATTATCATCTAACAGGAATGAAGGGCGTCAGTAATGGTGGTGGTCAGTATGCCGCTTGATTGACTTTACGTACTGTTGCGCAATTAGGATTGGAAAGTATGAGGGTAATTATTGCTGAAATAAGTCCCTGTCAATCGTATTATTTTTCGTGTGTGTTTTAATTATTTTATATTTAAGCTGAATTTTCGTTATAACTGATTTATGGTCGCTATTTAATGGATTTATTGTGTATAATTGTGCCGGGTTTGTTAAATTTTTGCTACTATTAAGCCTTACACTGTTCAACTTATCTTTGCCTTAAAGCAATTTCCACTCATGGCCAGAGAACGCTTTTCAAAATTACAGAAAAATTCGATGTGAACCTGAGACATACACCAGACGTAATTTCGTAGCATTTTTTTTTTTTCGAAAAAAATTCTCGTGTTTAATGGTTATATTTCTAGGAAAATTATATATAAACAAAACAAACACGTTTAGTAACTATTACCGGACGTGCATGCCTAACCAGCCTAATTGCAAGGATAGTATACTTGAAACTTAACAATTTTATGAGTGTACATAGAATTTAACGACTTAAGTAATTAATTAATAAAAGGAAATATTGAAATATAAAAAATTACACACATAAATTAAGTACATGTGTATTAACCAGTTTATATACAATATAAACATATCAAGTAAAAATAGTAAATCAAAAATATTTAAAATTTTGCAAAGTAGGAATTGTTTGAATGTGAAATATGTAAATATTCGATGTATCATACCATATGTGTTTTGGCGTTACAAGTTCTAAGAAAGTGGCATGTCTGATGCATCTTTTGATGTTGTTTTTAATTAAATACCGATACATGTCCTGGGTACCATCGCTAGCTGGTTTTTCATTTGAACAAAATAGTAAGCACTATAAGTGCTAATAGTAATAAAAAATTTCTCCAAAACTGCTCTCTACGCATCCTAGATTAACGTTAATTAAAGTAATTCTTGTGCATCCAATATTAACTGATATACTTTTATTTTCAGAACAAAAGACTAATGGCTGCCAGTTGCAACTTCAAGTGTAGTCGTTGGCTGTCTTCGAGTAAGTACTTACTTGTTAATTACAGAACTGGATATAGTTAAAAAGTAGAAATGACCAGCAAAGTCATAGACCGTATAGAAATGCCACTATAATTATAAAACGCTGAAGGTTCCTTAATTGCCGTGACAGAAAGTGTCTTGTTCTACTTTGGAGATTTTTCTGATAAAAATATAATGGCATTATTCACTTTAGACAACGTAATTTATCTTTACTTAACTTTTTCATTAATTACTATCAAGTTTTTGCTCTCTATAAATACATTATTTACCAAATCAAGATTTATTTAGGAGATAATATACAGGGTGTCTCAATCTCGCATCGTCCAAATATTCTGGCTCTCTTATAAAATGTATCGAAAATATTCAAAAAAGGTGGTAGAGCGCACAACGGCGTATAGCTTGAAAATATTTTGAAATATACAGGGTGATCCATTTAGGTGTGACGTCATAAACTTTTTTTTTTAAATGGAACATTCGGTATATTAATACATATTTGGATTCTCATTTTAAAGGCGATCAAACGAGATGCCATTTGATGTGTATGCGATGGGTTAGTACCATGATATGGGTCAGTGTGTATCAAAAACATATCAACTTTGTGTACTCACTGGAACGTAACGGAACAGAATTTTGAGATTAATTTGTGCCAAAAATTCTAGTTTACGCAACTGTTAGATCTAACGAGATAGGCCATTATATACCGGGTGAGTCAGGAAACATCAAATCTACTTTTCTGATTTTTTTTCAAATGTAACACCCTATATTCTATAGAATATTCCACTGATACAGTATCATGGGTGCTAAGGTATTTGATGGCAACTTGGCACAATTCTAGATTTATTAAAAAATGACGATCAATCCTCAATTATTGTTTTATGGATTTTCGGTTAAATGAACCTTTTTCAGTGAGAAATTTCTAAAATAATGATATTAACTTATCTGCAGCAAGAGAGTTCTTTTCTACAGACAAAGAGAAAGAGGAAACTAAAGTTTAATTTGCAAAAAATTGGGTGGAAGCATTGGAAATTAAATTAAATACTCGAAATGTTTCCATTCTCCCTGATATACAACTAAAATAATTTGCAGTTGTTCTTCGAACATCGGATAGTGTAGCTACTGAAACATTGCGGAATGCTGCAGTGAGTCTTTCCTGCATATTCTCCCTAGTTGTAAGCTTCAACCTGTAAACCTCCTATTTTACATAAGCCTGTAGGAAAAATCTAATATCGTAAAGTCTGGAGATCGTGCCGGCCATCTTGTGGGTCCTCTACGACGAATCCATTGTTCCCCTCTCCAATTAGTTAAGAAACCTTTTACTATTTCATGGTTACGTGTTGACGCATCATCGTGCTGGAACCACATGTTCTCTCTGGCATCTTTATTTATATCTTGAAGTAGTAGACCGTGGTATCTTTGGCCATATAATGCCTCATCCACAAAGTAAGACATAGTCCAATAATGTGGTTGTCTATTATGATACATTAACTTATCAACGATTTTGTTGATCCAGTTGCCTGATCCAGTGTGGGTTTTCAATCAGCATTATAATGCAAGTTACGGCAATTTACTGTCCCATTATTGAGAAAGGTAGCTTCATCGCTAAATAAGACCTTTGATAAAAATTGGGCATCTTCATTAATAATTATGTTTAGCATGATATTACAAATATTAATACAATTTTGTAAATCTCTCCTATAAATATCTTGGTTTAATTGAATGTAATAGGAGTAAAATTTATATTTCTTGATGATACGATTTACAGAAGATTTACTTATATTGGTTTGTTGTTCAGTATCACGAAAACTTATCTGGAAATTCTCTTGCACATGACGCAAAACTGTTAATTTGTGTTCTTCATTATTTACAACCGTGTTTCTAAATTTTCATTTGACATTACCAGTATCCTTAAACTTTCTTTCAAGTTTTTGACTGAGTTGTAATCAGGAGCTCGTCTCTCGTGGTGTTTCGTTTTATAAATGCATTAACGCCATGAAGAAGTCGTTACAGAGTCGTGACGACCATTGTTGGGACTTTCATAAGACCAGATAGTCCTAAGGATTGATTGTAATATTGTCATATAGGTTCATTATAAGGTCGTAGCAATCTTTGATATGACTTTGATACGACCTATGATCTGATTTTTGTTCAAACACGATAAAAGAACTTAACAAGTCAGTATGTATTGTATATATTCTACCGATACGTATGTCTTGTAATCATTTGTTTACAGTAAGAATAAATAAAACGTCAATAATAATTAAACTGTATTAAGTATGAAACTAAGTGCTTACGTGGTGTTATTATACGAACATGTTAAATGTTTAAATCGATTTCTAACTATGTTGTGATGCCAAAACTATTTTTTAATATAAAAGTGGCATAGATAACCCGAAAAAAATGCAGGTCGCCTTCCAAATAATGAAAATTAAAAAAATTTAAGAATTTGTAAAAAATGAACTATTTGTTTTAAATATTGGTTTAGTTAGAATGTATACAAATTTCTAGAGCATAACTGAAAATATTGAAAAAAATCTTCTAATCAAATTTCTACGTAATAAGTCTACAAATTAAATTTAAAGTTTTCATATGTTTGCTTGTTAAACATGGACGCCAAATTTCCAACAAAAAATGTGGCCGAGATTGCTTACGACCTAATATTTATAAATTTATACATATGTGAAACTACCAAGCAGTCGTCGCCATAATGAATGTATAAATGTAAATTAATGTATGCCTTTATCTTTCATGTAACATTTATTTAAACAACTATAGAGTCCTAATAAGAAAACTAACTACTAGCAACTTTATTATTGTAGTCTATCTTTAAATTACTCTAGAGTCGTTTTATATTTTTGAAACAGTCGTAGAGTCTTATCCATTTTGCATACTTTAAGCTGCATTTGAGTCTTATTTCTACATTTGCAACCGGCCTTATGACGTCGCATGATGACTTGCGCATATTTTTTGGCGAAAAAAAAGTAAAAAAAAAAGATAAGCACCCTAATATCAAGTTCGTTTATCTGGTTTTTACGCAATGGTACGTAATTATGATACATGCAAGAAATATGAAATTTGGTGCAAATTTGTTAAATTTATTATGGATTTCGAAAGTGTAACATATTGAGGTTATGCGCGATCACAGCCGTTTATAGAGAGATTAACGTAATGAAATGAAATTCTTAAATTTTCACCACATGCAGACATTTGTCTAAAAACTGGATTTCTGGGTTTAAGGGTTCCAAAGAGAAAAGAATCGTTGGATATGATTTTGACCACTTACACTTTTCTAAAAATTGGTTAGTTGGTCATAGGGGGTTTGAGAAAAAAGTCGTAATGTGAGGATCAACTCATCTTTAAACTTTGTAAGATGTTCATTTTCGTACTTTTTTTCATAGACTAACCTTGACAGCATAAAAATTGTGTTACATATTTTTTTATTCAATAATATCATAAATCGTATCGAGGTCGTATTAAACCTCTATTACGACTACCACGTTTTGGAGCGCCATGATTCTGTTCATGGGTCGTGTAGAAGTCGTTTTGAATATTAATATAACCTTTGTTACTGCTATCAAATTTTGAACGCCATATTTTCATATATGTGTCGTAATGAGGTCATATTCAAAATCAATATAACCTCTTTTACAACTCCCTTCAATTTTAGGTACTATCTTGTCTCAAGGTCCTATTGCAGTCTTTTTATGTTCTTTTAATGACCTTTGTAGAGCTATCATGCTACAAGGTTATAATAAGGTCATATTATTTTTTAATAACTCTTATACAACTATATTCCTTAAGTCATGTTAAGCGTTGTATTGTAGATGACAACGACCTCTTTACGACCTCGTAACGACATCTTCAAGACGTCAAGACTTCAAGCGTCCAATTAATCGTCTTATACGTACCATATGATATTCTTAAGACAATGAGTTTCGATAGACGTGAGTATAACCTTATAACAACACTAAGACGACCTACAGTCATTAAAATGAATTAACGACTATTGTACAAGTATTACACGACTAATTGGGTATATAGACCAAAAATTATAACTTGAAATGTTACCTGGGTCCATAGGCCTTCCAATTCTAACTTTTTGTTGGGGATTTATGTTCTAATAATTGATTTCAACTAACTTTACATAACTGATTATACTTTTTTTGTTTATTAATTAATTATAATGCTACTATTTTATGAAACTCGTATGAAAAGAAAAATTTAAATAATATAATAATAATTCTGACTATTTTTTTTTATTCATACACGTCTTTTTATGAATCCTTTCCTGGAAGTACTTTTATCTTTTTCCGTGTCATATTTACAGATTGGTATAATGCATGCAATACTATGCGGTCGTATTTGACGGCAGTATGGAACGTCCATAAAACCTGCTGTACACCAAGTTGACCGAGCGACACCTTGAATCTTATGTGGCGGACACAGCGATCTTCAGTACGATTCGAAGCCTACGCATTTATAATTAACTATAAAAGAATATGGATATCCGAAATAAAGAATTTTGGGAATAGTTCGAAGGCTAGTTATTACGTATCCTCGTAACAATTTTGCAATTGAATAAAGGTCATCTTTTACACCATTTTACTCTTTTTCTTTTTGTTTTTATGTTTTTTTCAGATGAGGCAAATCAATTTTTTCGAAATTAGGGAACTTTCTATATTTTTGTACTCTAGATAGTATATCATTTTCATTGTTGTATTTACTTATATTTGTAACGATCTGTTTGATGCTTTCTAAAAAGTATTTATTAAATTCAGTCGCTATGGTATGTCCTTGTGATGTTTCTACATTATTAAACTTTATTGTGTTTCCTTGTGGTTTTCTATTACTAGGAAGTAACGTTTTTAAGTGTTTCCACATTTCTGGAGTGTTATCCTTATTCTCCTCAATTACCATATTGTAATACTTCTCCTTCTCGTTTCTAATCATTGTTGTTACCTCGTTTCTTAGTATTTTAAATGTATTCCAATCCTCTTCCTTTTTTTGTAATGGCAGCTATTTCATATTTATTGTCTCTTATTATCATTTTATTGACTATGTCATTGTTGATCCACTTGTTGTTAGCATGTTTTTCAGGAATTTTAATTTCTATTTTTGGGCATAGGTCGTTCAGTACACTTTTTATAGCTGTTGTAAATAAATTGGCCGTAACATTCACATCTGATATATGGTTATCCCAATTAGTTTTCATTAAATTATCTATTGTATAATTTTTAAATGATCTTTTATGTATGTATAGTTTTATTTATCTTTTTCTCGAAATTAATATTAACTGTTAGAATTTTTGAGGTTAAGTTTACTTTATGCGATATATGTTTGTTATTTGTTATTATGTAGTCTATTAGTGTTGAACTGTGCTGTGTAACTCTTGTAGGCTTTATGACTAGCTGGTATAGACCACTTTGAAATATGAGGTTTTTACATTTATTTGCATAAAAACTGTCTTTAGATAAATCAAAATTGAAATCCCCAATAATGATTAATGTGCCGTTGTAATTTACAGTATTATCCAGGTAATTTTCAAAGTATTCTAAAAATAAGTTATCATTTACATGTGGTGGGTGATATACTGTACTTAACATATAGTTCTCATTATCAATTTTGATTTCCAATGATAGTAGCCATAAATAATTGTCCAGTGTTAGTTTAGTTTTCATTTGATATTTGTGATGATTTTGGATGTAAATTAAAACTCCTCCTGTTTGTCTATTGATAGTCTCACAATTTTCAAACTTATCCATTTATTTGAAGCTCTTTTTCTGTTACATTGATATCAACGTGTGTTTCCACTAAACAAAAAATAATGGGTCTCCATTGTACTCCTAAGTTCATTATTTCGTCTTTGTTATTTAAAAAACTTTGACAACTTAAATACACAATTTCTTTATTTTTCGATGTGCGTACATTTTTATTATTTAGTTGCTATGAGTTATAGCTTGTACGATTTACAATTCATTCAATGTTTCTATTTAAACAAGGCCAGTTTATGTCGTATGCAGTACGGTTAGATTCAAGTTTAATTTTGTGTTTTTCAGTAGTTTCGACACAATTAATACATTTTGCATTTTCATTATCACATCTTTCTGTTTTGTGATTGCCAGTACATTTAAAACAAGTGATGTTGTTTTCGCACTCCTTTGCAAAATGATTAAACCTTGCGCACTTGAAACATTGAACAATGTCAAAATATTCTTCAACAACACATTGTCTCCATCCCACATTTAATTTTCCTCTTTTGTTAATATCATTAAATATATTATTATTATCCCACAATTTCTCTTAGTCTTTTTTTTCATGATTTCTGACCACCTTTAGATTTTCTTTCAATTCTTCTTTGATATCATTTTGTTCCATAATGTCTTGAATGATGTCTTTATTTTCCCTATTAATGAACTTCAGTTCGGTAACTTTAATTTTTAATTTGGGTTTCTTTAATTTCGGATCTTCTATTTTGTTTCTGTTTCCCAGTTCTTCTTGCATTTTATTTTTTAGTTTACTTTTAGAATCTGCATTTGAACAGTTAATAATTATGCCACCTTTACTTATATTTTTTATATTCTCCACACGTATTCCACACCGGCTAGGATTGATTTTTCCTCTTATTTCTTCTTGTGTTTCACTGCTTTTTTGCTCTTCATTTATAGGTTTAATCATTATTGATTTTTTAATGCTCTTTTCTTGTAATACTGGCGTATGTTGTTTTTTCTTCAGCAAGATTAAATTACATGTTTCTCCAACAACACATTGAATTTTTAATAGATATAAAATTTTTATTTAAAATGTGGAGTAAAAAATTTGAATATATTCGTCAATAAGACTGTAGAGATAGTATTTGATGTTCTTAAACACTTAATATTCAAAAGTGAAGAGGCAAAAAGTCGCCATAGAGAAAAGTCCGTTAAGTAGCCTAATTTCACTTGTAAATGTCCTTACATGTCTGCTTAAGGCAAAGGCGGCTTAGGATTATGTAGATTTTAAATAACTTTTCTTTTAATGCTTTACACTTTTGAAGTGAAAGGCAGTCAGTCAGTGCTTCGCAAAATATAGACTTATTTTCAATGAAAATTTGTATAAATATACAAGTAGGCGGATTTGGAGCGCGAATACTGTATTAAAATTTTAATATGACTAAAAAGTTGTTTATATTTCGTATTTGTATTATAAAAATTTTAGTAAAACTTGGAGATAAAGCGAAATTATGTCAGGGGAAACTTTTAAAGTTTTTCACGTACCCGGGATGTCGAAAATGTGATGTTTTCCGTGTAATCAAAGATTTGCAAGATAGTCTGTGATGAAATTTTGTTTTAAATCGAATATCTCTGTGTCTTGTAGCTAGTGTCTGTCTTATTTATAAAAGCGCTGTTTGGTAGTAACAAAGACTGATTGTATAGTTTGTGTCTGCTGGTATAAATAAGGAATAGTGTGTGTTACAGATATTTAGCAAGCAATTAAAAAATAAATGGAAACCTGCCAAAGAATAAATTAATATATATTAAATTAACTTCAAATCTTTTCAAGTTGTTAAAACTTTTAATAAAAGTATTATTTCATCTCGAATTAAATCAAATTATCAACCTTTAAAATGTACAATCAGTCCTTACCTTATGATTTCATTAAGAATGCATTTTAACAATTTGGATTAAGCATATTAAGTGAACTGAAATTTAATGCAAATCTATATTTTTAATTTGTAAATCTACCTTAAATTAAGTTGTAAACTAATTAATTGCAGCTTACACAGACATACCTTTTGTAATGCACCCATGTAGGCTAACACTAAACAAAAATTACTATACCAAACTTCAAACAGTACAATTAATAAAAAAACTAAAGCTTTGGAAATGCTACTGCTAAAATTTCAATATTCATGCCAAATTTTTGTGTACAATTTATTTCTTTAAAAGAATCCTCTGTATATTTTCCCAATAATTGAATATTTTGTTTTGATTGTATTTTTTTAGCATCTTGAGGCAAGACATCTTAAAATAAATTTACTATTGAAATTTCCTTTGCTGAAAATCCATATTTTAGTACAAGAAAACAGTCGAGACTTAAGCATAAAAAGTAGCTTGAAATACTCTTAAACAGAATGGGTTACATACCTATCACAATCAACAGCATCAACCTCTAGAAAAGACTGATTTCGTAAGTAGATCTTTCTTTTGTCAGCGGGCCCGCTAAAAAATTAACAACAATGAAGAATTTTTTCAAATTTATTTATATTGCACCTTTCATCATGTATTTTTTATACTCACTACATATTGTTTTTGTATATTAATAGATATGTGTTTTGTTTCTAATCTATATGTATGTTCTGTTTGCTAGTATATATGAAAATGAATATTATTTTTCATAACAATAAAAAGCGGATATTAAAAATAACCTAACGCAATAAAATTTTCATCATAAGTTTTAATTAATTAATATGTATTGATATTACCATTTACTTTTCCATATAATCACCAGTTAATTTCTATAATTTATTGTAGATTTCAAAAAGCTGGTGACCACCAGCGAAACGTCTTCAAATATATTATGTAAAACATAATGATTTTCATTTTTTTTACTAAATCCAAAAAACTCAGGCAATTTAAGCACAACAAGGATTCAAGGAATAAAGAAATCAAAAATTACTGATTTATATTTAAGAGATTTATAAGCAAAAAAAATCAGTTATGTGTATGTTGAGACTTTCGATCCCTGCAGAATACTCTTAAGTAATAAAAACCTTATCAATAATATTATGAACTACCTACAAATTTATTAAATCCAATTGAAAACACTTAAGTACGTGGTGATGGCAGAATAGTAACGTCAGAGTACTTTGGTTTTGATTTTTCATAGACAATGTTATCTATATCAATGTTATAAGGTATTGGCTACCCAATTTTAAATTTTTATATAAAACAATTAGTGAAACAGTAATATATAAAAAATGAATGCTCTTAAAAATTAATATAACTTTTTAACTTTTCATCTAAAAAAGATTCAACAAATGCTCCCCTCGTAGTCTTTCAAATTACAAGACTTTAGGGCTTATTTCATTTGCTCAAATTTATTTGACAACTATTTGCAATCAGGCCACTAGATGATACATCTTGTATTTGCAGCACGTGGTAAATAGTTAAAAAATAAACGTTATTGTTCACTAATTCAACACAAAATGACTATATATACTGTTAAAGCTGAACAAGTGGTAACAATAAAAGATCAGTAGCCCTGTCGTTGTCTATTTGTTCTGTATTGATTATGTTAGCAATGTGACACCATATTATTACCAACAGATAATAAGATAATTTACCACGGTTGTAATTAGAGACCGGAAGGAAACACGAGTAAAAACAAGCCGGAGATTCATCTCTGATACATTTATTAAAATAATTTAGCATAACTTAAAAACGGTCAGTGCGTTCCGCGTGACTCTGATGCCTCTATATGCCTCAGCACTGTTATTAATTTTATTCACCTGGCCAGTGTGTCACTTGGACTTTTTTCAATGTACAAATACCGTTAAGATATCACAGATAAAGAAGGTATTAATATCACATTCATGTTAAAAAGTTATACAGTTACGGTTTTTCTCGGTGAACAGAACAGTACGTTCACTATTTAGCAATTTGTTCATATTGATTTAAATATTTTCTTTTTACTTGAGTTTCGAAATTAAAACATGAAGAGAATATTTATATGCATTTCAGTCGATTGTTACTGAGAGTTGTTAATTCGCATGCTCTCTTGTTATAAAACGTTGATAAGACTGCAAGACTTCGTATGTGCGTTTTTTTTTCAATTTTACAAGAGGACCAAAACACAGAAGATTATACATACGAGTTTTTATGCATCGTTATATTTAATATTGTGAAAAATCTGAGAGCAATTTTTTGCACACATAAGGAGGAGTATCGTTATTATAATGTAGCCAATAGAATAAAATTCACATTTTCAACGAGAATTACAGATACGAGGTTTTGCAGTTTCACCGACGATAATTTACTTCCCAAATATTCAGTACATTCGGCATATTATTTTTGCAATGAATACAGAAATCATACATATTTACTGACCAAATTAGAGACATAGAGGTATTTCGAATGGGAGAAGTTTGCTGTGATATTGATAACATCTCCTCTTTCTAAAACATAAAAAGACAAATTCTCAGATAGCCTGTAATAAATATAATGAATGTAATGCAATATTATTATGATCAAAACAATTGAAATCAAGCATGAAATGAAACAAACATAACTAAAATCCTACTTTGCTTGAGAGCGATTCACTCGTATTTGCCTAATTTTTGAAAGTGTGTTTTATGAAATAAAATGAAATGTTTGTTAAACAGGAAACGAAGCATTTATACGATGCACTATGTAATGCAAAATCGTATAAAAACATATATCAAACACTTGTGCAAAATATTGTCGTTGAACAGGCAATTAAACTGAATAAATTGCCAGTCTAATAAAAAAATTTCGTAGTAGATTGCATAAATATAATCATTAAAAAACATTGTATTTTCTGAACGAGTATCTCTTTGACAAGGTATTTTTTTTTTATTTACGATGCAAAAGAAATAATTTTTTCTACAACCACTATGGAGAGTAGGGTTTTCTGAATTCATCTCCATGGAAATGAATATTGAACATTTGCCAAACAAATGAAGACTTTGCAAGATAAATGATCTAAGTCACAAAATGTAACTTTCGAGATAAACCAATATTAAAATATCAAGGCTTGGAAAATTTCTTGTGTAAAACTTGTAATAATATTCTTTGTTTTCTAATAGTAGTACATTTATCATAAGCATCAACAAAAGGGGTTGAGGGGCACCCTCTGTCTTTTGGCAGATAATGAATATTTTTCATTAATATATGGATTGGTAGGTCCTATAATGAAAACTAATCAATTACAATGCTGTAATTTCTATGCTGTTTACTATTTATTTATTTATCATATAATTAAAAAATGGCTAAATTAACATTGACTCCCTTTGGCTCGGGCTGCAAATTTCAGATTTTTGCGGCAAAGTAGGGCTTTCCGCATTTGTACTACAATACTATTCATTGTTCGATTTTTTTTTGTATTTCATTTTTGTTATTTTAATCATATATCTATTTATTTTACTTTATGTTGTACAATTGTAAAATTTTTATGTTTTTCTATTTCTCTTTCGTTATAATATAAATATTGTTTGGTTTTTATGTTGCATTTAATTATCGATTGATATAAATAGAAATTACAAAAATCCTCAAAAAAATCCCTGAACACCTAACGATTAATTTTTATTTCTTAAGTTATGACCACCCATTTTGTTTCTTAAACCATATAACTTTAGGTTATTTATAATTAAGTATGAAATTATCAAATCAAAATTTTATTATAATTTTTTTTAATCCATAACAAATATAGAGAAATGCTATAGATTTTAAAACACTTAACCTGCCTTTAGGAAGCGACGTTATAATTTTTTTTTCTATGGTGATTTTAATGCAATACCAAATTTGACTTACACAAACACACTACCTTTGCTGGCTCCTTTAGCCAGGGGGCAAGCAACCCATTTGATCCCTTTCCAGGCAATTATGGTCAACCACATTAAAAATGTCATGAAGATAAAACCAACATGTAGCAATCGCATTATCATTGAGGAATAACAAATCTTTAATTACCATAGTTTTTCAACCGCATCTTTCGACAGTTCTTCAATATCTGCATAATTCTTTCATTTCAGCCACATTCATATTTATATCAGGTCTTTTCAGCCAATGTTTTCATAGGCTTCCTCTTCCTCTCGTTCCATTTATTCTACTATCATACATTCTCTTGATTCGTCCCTCGTTCATTCTCTTCCCAACACCAACCCAATGCAATATTTCTGTCTCAAACTCATCTTCAATGTTTCAGTTATTTCTCAATCAATTTATATTCTATTCAGTTTTTGTCTTATGCATACAGAAGCATAAACACGTAACAAAGCTCATTTAGATACATAGTGGTTCCATGGATCTAATATAACACTGGCGCATGGCGGACAAAAAAAAATATATTTTTTAACATGTACTTGAATAGCATATCCCACTGGAATAAAGCCCTATTATTACAGAAATAACAAACAAAAAAGTCGTAACACATAACGTTTTCTTGTTACATTAATAAAACATTATGGACAGGAATAACATTATTGTTAAGTTCGTTTCCTAGTTACTTGTAGTTCTCATTTTTCTTGTTCCCTAAAAATCCCCTTACTACGCTTACAAATGAGTACCAAGCTCTGTGTCCCTGTCTGTTTAGTGTTCCTTTAAAATCTGCACCGTCAAGCAATTTTCTAATTTGAGGACTAATAAAAATGCCTTCTTTAAGTTTGGCGTCACTTAATTGGGGAAAAAGTTCTCTTGAGTATTTAAATCCTTCACCCTCTTTATTCATAGCATTCACAAAATGTTTCATTAGCCCAAGTTTAATATGAAGATGTAGCAAAAAGAATATTTTTTAGGGTCTACAAGGAGCACATATTTAACATTACTAGTTCCTGGTTCAAATTCTTACTTTTCCGACCAAATTCTTTTCACATAATGTTATTTTACAGCACGACTGTTCCACAAACAGCAATATTTTGTAAAGCCTCCTTGAAGCCCTTCTAAAATGGCTGTTACTTTTAAATCCTCACATATTTACCATTTGTATTTGTTGTAATTAACATTATTTAAAATGGTGCTCATCCTGTCATAATATTCTTTCATTGTTACGGAATGGGCAATTGGTATAGATGGTTTTAAATTTCTAATATGTAGTAATATATCTTTTAAACTGTATCTGGAGGAATCAATAAATAAGCGCCTATCAGAAGGGGAATGTTCGATATTAAGTTCCTGCATTAAACCATCAATATCCATAAACGCGTATAGTGAATTTTCTATATTATGAAATGCATTTTTTTTTTCTAAAAGTCGTAATCTTTGTTTCTTTAGCCAGTAAGTTCCACTCCTTAAATCGGGAACTAAAAAGTTCTGCTTGCTGTTTTGACAGCCCCAAGTCACATACGAAATCATTCAAATCATTTTGAGCAATTATATGAGAGTCACTAAAACTTCCAAAGGATCGGCACACTGATCTGGGCTGTCTGAAAAGTCGTTACTATTTCCATTACCTCCCAAAACAATATTTTACCAATCTAAATTCGCAGTGGCACTGGTAAATCTAATGCATTGTGAGAAACAGGTCTTAGGGCTGATGGCAAATTATACCACTGGAAGCGCAAAAAGCATGCTTTTTCTTTTTCCTTTCATCCACTGCCCTAGTGATACGCTACAACTTGCACATCAAACGTGGAGAGCTCATTACTATAGAAAATACGCTTTATTCACATTTTCAGACAAAGGTCTTGCTTGTGATTTCACAAGGAATCCTCCACAAATGTAACAAAACTTGTCAGGTGAGGTTTTGCAACTTCTACGAATTTGACTGGACATTTTTGTCGTAACAGAGTTATGTAGACAAACGAAAACACTTTTTAACAGACACAATTGGACACTTGGAAGGTCTAAACAAGACTGATACTGAAAATGTCTCACCTTACTTTAACTTGCTCTTCTAAAATTGCCGACCCATTATAAAATTTATTACCTGGCAATATAATAGGGTCTATTATGTTCACACAAAATTGGTACATATAAGGACTTATTGGATATTTTTTTTAGTTAATAGGGAGGTATTAACAATATAAAAACGGTAGTGTGAACTATGTTACAAAAATGGTGTAATTTATTGTACATTTATTTCGCATGTATTTTTTTTAGATTAATTATGAATATTTAGAAACAAGTCAATAAACACATACATATCGTTTCCTTTTCAATTTTATCAACATATTTTTAAATCTATTAAAGCCAGGACTACTAAAAAACAATCCTAAAGTGATAACTTTTCTGAAAAGCTCAACACGCTTCGAAATACATTTCTTAAACCCTCTTTAGAGTAGCCGACGAATTCATTTATAAACATTTATGCGTAGTGTTTATAATATTGCAATGTGTTTTAAGCTCCTCTTTTTAAGACAAATATTTACAGTAAACTGGCAATTCCATTGAGATGTATAACATATCTACTTTCGTAAAAAGGTTTGGACAACTCGTTCCCCTTTTTGAATATGCGATTAGATTCTGTTTACCGCTACTGTTTGTGTTTTAAAGTAAAGTTTCTTCTTGCATTTCCGAAATGAAAACTTTAGAGGACAGTGTGTCTATTCATGTAAATCAGATAAAATATTTAAGCAAACCGTTAAGATTTTTTGCGCAGCTGCTGATAAATATAATACCATATAAACAGAGTGAAAACTAGTATTAATTTTTCAACAATACTGTAAAATATCAATTTATTAATACAAATAGAAGTTTATGGAGTCAAGGAACACAAAAAAACAGATTGTGTCGTATGCCAAAAAATGAAAACGACGACGCAGTTACGGACCTCGGTGTTTCGGAATTATTGTTCCTTGTCAGCGCAGCATAGCTAAAGGAATATGATATAGAATGGGATAGATCTGAAATAAATATTGAAAGTAGATGAAAAATTCCAAAACAGAGATACATACGCAGTATATGTATATTGTTTTGATTTTGTTATTTGTCCAAAACGTTGGCAATAAAAATAAAATCGGTTTGAGAGTTACTACATCCATAAAATTTGTAATTTTTGGTCAATTTTATTGACCTTTTATTTTCTGTACTTTTTTTTACTTAGAAAAATATCTGGCTTAAGAATCAGTGCAATTACTCTGGATAATACTGACAGCGGTTATATTTATTTATATTCTTTTTATAACGTTATTGCTTCATAATTCTTGATTAGCATATATCAATTACCAGAAAATTGATGGTTGGATATAGTGACAGGTAGTGATCATGTGTGTAATCAAGTGTGTTGATTATTTAGTGAATTATATTCTCTCTACTAACCAATCAACAGTAAGCAAGTTACTTAAAATATTACTGGAGGTATCAAAGATCAACCGAAATGTGATGCGCCAAAAATAACAACAGAAGGTGACAATGTCTCAGTATTATGTTATCAATGGAGTCCGCATCCAAATATTAGATTCCAGGATGTATTCTCAAAAGGAATTATCGCTAGAGTTATTACTTTTTAAGGCTTTTTTTAATTAGGGCTATTAAAAATTAATACGGTTTTAGACTTTGAACAACACAAAAATATCACACAAAGCTTGCAGTAATTGGTCACATAGAAAATGATTTAATAATTAATACGTGAACAAGGTAAACAAATTAAACAAACTACAACTACAACTACTATAAGGTACAACATTTTATTTTATAAACAAAAACGATTTCAAAAAGTCCTTCAACATCAGAGGTTCGATAAGTTACTGCTCAGAAAATAAATTTTTGACACGTTATTTAATGTAAGGCAGGAACGTTTAGCGGTGACAATGTTACCTGTATTAGAAAAAGCCCTTTCTGAGGATGTACCTACTTAGTACCTACCACCTACCTACTTTGGATACCTACCTATTTGAAAATTTGAGCATATTTGAATACTCGAATATTCGAATATATTTGATTATCCGACTATTATCGAATATATTCGAATATTCGACTATACTCGAATATTTAAGTATATGCGGGCATATTCGAATTTTCGAATAATCGAATATATTCGAATATTTGAATTAGAATTAAATCGAATTTGAATACTCAAATATTCGATTATTCGAATTATTCGTATTCGATTCTTAGCCTTAATAGATACCGTACAAAGATTTAAAGATAGACTTGAGCCCGGTTTATCACTAAAAGGCGCTCAATTTGAACATATATTTACTTATTGTTATTTTTATTATATTTGTTAATTTATTATACAAATTTTTTCATTATTTAATAAAATTCTGTTATTTTATTGTGTATTATTTATTACTTTGTATTTATTTTAAAATTTTTAATACATTTTACTCAAAAATTATGCGACAATTTGAAAAAGTTATACTGACGTTACACTACCATAGAAAAAATATAATGTCTGTTCACTTAAACTTTGCAGTGGTGGGTTAGACTTAGTGACCTCGATTTATAATAGGCAAAGTAGCAAGTGTATTGTAAATTGCTTATTTCCAGGTGTAATAAATATATCATTGTGGGTTACTTATTTATTACCAGGTGTAAAAAATATTTCAAGACATTAGAATTAAGATAAATGCCTTTTAGGATTATTGAATCACTGGAAAAATATTTCAATAGAGTGTACTTACGTAAATTTATTTACAATAATAAGAAATGCCTTTTATTGGTTAGCAGCGGAAAGAAACAAAATAACAAAAATAAAATTGACATATTTTCTTTAAAGTTTTAAATAAGAAACTTAAACGACTGGTTACTCTGAAATAAGAACATCCTAATTTAAAAAAAAAAATCGATTTAGCTATAAGAAAGATAAACATCTTAAAAATTTCCGTTACTTTTTATTTTGTGTACCCATAAGAAACAATTTGAGAAAATATAACAAATTTAAATTCTACTTGCTTAAGAGCGGACCAAATTTTTTTGCTGCACAATTTTCATACTTCTGCTTTAAACAATGTTATGTTTCTCTCTATCTTAATATAAAGCAATATGTTGCATTTTGAACTGACCTGTGTAAAGAAGTGATTAAAATATACACCGTATTATACTGCGTTCATTCATATGAGCACATAAAGAACTGTTTACCTGGGCTCGCCGAGCGACTCTTCGTCGACCGTCTATCTTAAATATAACAAATTATTATTATTTTTAGGTAAGGTTAATGGAATATTTATTGGCCATTAAAAATTAGGTTTAATACTTACATATTAATATTAGTCGTCGAAAACACAATTCAATTTATTATATATGACTCCGTGGTCTAGAGGTAACGTACTTGCCTCGAAACCTCGGGGTTCGGGTTCGATTCCCGGCCGTGGCACTGGGATTTTTTTCTATGAGAGAGATTTATCGTAGTATACTCGGATATTGGATGTATGTCCGTTGTCTCTTAATGTGTAACCCTCTCCCGCACAATGTCATTTAAGACATTCGAGGATAAAGGGGGTTGTCATTATATGTAGTGTTATTATATTATATTATTTATATTAAAACACAATCTACAAACGTCCAACATATGAAATAAAATAAACAATGGAAATTGATTTAAACGATATCGGAACTTTGCACTTGTGTATATCTGCCTGTCGTCTGCACCAATCATCTTCGCGCATTTTGTTCCCTATCCTGGCTAACGCTGCAAAGCTTATGTGGACAGACTTTAAGTTGCCATTTGAAAAGTTAAAGTACCTAGATTGCTAAGCAATGCAATAGTGCAACATAAAACGAAATCATCAGAAAGTGGGAAAAAATTAGCCGAACAACTTTGATGGAGACAATTTTTTTCATTAAATTGATATTTCGAAAGTTACAACCACCATGTATTACTTTTTTCCCTTTTTGTATTTATAACATTCAAATTACTCTTACAAAGTATGCCTTGAATATGAAAAGAATAATGAAAATATATTTCCCTTTTAAGAGTAGTAAGAAACATTTAACAGGCGAAATCACCGCCTATTTGTTAATAAAATGTCGGCGGTTATAAATAACACAGAAGACTTTTTAATAAAGTAACAGAAATAATTTAATAAAAAGCAGGCAAGTGGCGTAGCGAGCGCTCGACGGTATTGTATCATATAAGAGAAGTTTTGTAAAATTTACAGTATCTAGCAAATCCGAGGGACCGTTATGAACCTTGGTGCGGTATAATAAACACATAAAATCGCCAGAAATAAGGATATATTGAGTGAACACTGAGCTCAGATGCCAGAAAGTTGCAACAAAAATATTTCATATATATCTTTTATGACCCAGACAGTTATGGACGGTCAGAGATGATAATATATAGATTCTTTTGCTCAGGATCTTGGTCGAGTAATTGAAATATTTCATCTAAAATATGGCCACATAAATGTATACTCTTGTCATGTTAAACTAAATTGATGTAGTTTCCCCGGCGGAAAGTCCTGAGATCATGGATAGGCGTTTATTTAATATCTTCACTTCACCATTACTACTTTGAAATTGAACGTTTGATTCCTAGGGTGTTTGTCAATTATTGAAATTTGTATATAATCGAAATTAGCAGTACTGCAGATATTAGTAAAACAAACAGATCATTTCTGAATTCAAATTTACTAAACTAATAAACTAAGCAAAATAAAATACTTGTGTATACAGAGAAAATTGATTAATAATTTTTAAGTAAAAAACACAACTCAGTTTTCTTAATTATAACTTTTATTTGTAGGGATATACTACTTCTCATAAAATATAGATTTTTATTTTAGTTGTGTGCTTTTACCTAACTTACATATTACACTACTAATAATCGTCATATCCAATCGTTTATAATAAATATAATCACACGGGCAATACTATAATTTGTAATGTCATATTGGAATTGGAATTGGTATGATAATTCTATTTAGACTCTTGTGTGTCCTATGAAAGATGGACATATCTTTGTTAACTTTATAAAAATTGAAGATTATAATACTAGTATGCATATAATTGAAAATGTTCGTATTATAAATAGCCATGTAATTATTTAAAATTAATATAATTAATTAAAATTTTGTATTGTATAATTAAACTTGACTGCATTTTCATTTATTATTTTATTGCCTGCCATAATCACAATACAATGCACTAGAATTTAAAAAAATATTTTTAAATAAAGAATGAATTCTGACAGGTGATTTGTTGTTCGTTACAGTATCTCTGACTTTAATAAAATCGGTGAAGTTAAAATGATTAGGTAACATAACACAGAAGACCTTAAACGTGGTAAGATAATGGGTGTTTGGATAAGAGGTGTCGGAATTTTCTTTTAAATAAAACGCAAAATAATTACAGGAATCAGGGTTTTTTTATATCAATATAATATACAGAAGTGGAAATTATATTTGGAATATAATATCATGCAAATGGCCTCCCCTCTCCTTTGACAAGTAACTATTCTTTTAGCGGAGTTTTTATGATATTTTCACATACTTGTAGCTCTATTTCACCAACAAAACGTCGAATATTTCTGTAACGTTCATTATTCACGGTAACTGCATCATCGGCATCATTTTCAAAAAGTATGGCCCTATGATGCCTACAGCTCAAAATCCGCGCCAAACTGTGATTTGGAGTAGATGCACTGGTTTTTGTGCAATCACATGTAGATTTTCTACACCCCAGATTCGACAAGGTGTTTGGATCTGCTTTGACACTTTCACTTACTGAAGCAATATTTGCCACTGAATGACCATTAGTAACACGCACAGGCACATGTTTATAACTAATTTTTTAATCAGGTTATGAATGGTGTTGTGTGATGGGAAATGATTTCCACGAAGTATTCATTTGATTATTATAATTGATCGCTTATCTTCGTAATAAAATTGCACAATTTATATATATATATATCCATAGTTGCACTGTGTAACGTTCTGATTTGTATTGTCCAAGTTTCTAGTTGGTAGTTGTCACGTATGAGCGCGCTACGTTTGAAAGAACGAAAATGGCGCAAAATTCAAATTCTATAGATCTATTAAAACACCAACTATATTTTGTAATCTGTTACATCCAGCAGGAACCTCTAATTTGAATACTTACACGATCATAGTTGCGATTTTTAATTTTAATAGAGGTATTATATATAAGTTAAGTAAAAGCACATAACTGTAAAATAAAAATCTAATATTTTATGAGAAGTAATGTATCCCTACAAATAAAAGTTATAATTAAGAAAACTGAAAATTGTTAATCAATTTTCTGTGTATTTTATTTTGCTTAGTTTATTAGTTTAGTAAATTTGAATTCAGAAATGATCTGTTTATTTTACTAATGTCTGCAATACTGCTAATTTCGATTACATACAAATTCCAGTAAGTGACAAACACCCTGAGAATCAAACGTTCAATTTCAATGTAGTAATGCTGAAGTGTAGATATTAAATAAACGCATATCCATGAATTTGTGACCGCTCACTAAATCAGTGTTGTACGTATACCAGAACATATTCCAATTTCATCTAGAGACTCGGAAGATGATAATGACATGAATGATCAGTGAGTAACATATCTGCCTAAAAAATAAACATTTGTGAAAACCAGCAAATGTTGCTTATATCGTAATAATATAGGATTTTAACAGTAAAACTATTCACAATTTATGAAACTAAACTACTCAAACTCAGAATAATTTCAATTGAGTGATGTAAAATGTGTTAGGAAAAATGAAACGACATAACTCTAATAAAGAGAGCATCACAAGTGGATTGAATAGACATTTGCATGATCGATAAAATTGAATTTGTAAATAAAGTATAAAATAATGGAAAATCGACAAGCTTTGTTTAGATAGTTAATAAAAAAATAATAACAGCATGCGATTTTTAATCATCACTATTTTTGAACTTTTATTAATATCACAAAATTCAATTGACCTTAATATAAAGTTAGGTTGTATTTATATATTTTTTTGAAAATAGCCAAATGGTTCTATAGTTCATCACAACAATTATTTTAGTCCAATGCTTACTTGTTCCTATAAAGAACAAGATTTGCAGAGATAAACTCATACTCATAACATTTTTTTTCGAATGTTGCATTGATTTATTTGTTTTGTAAATTGTTTTATTTTTTTAATGTTGTGTTTATTTTTTCTTGTTTCCAATTTTAAATCTGGAGGGTCAGCTTTCATAGACGGGGGAGATGTGTCACACAGGAGGATATACCATAATAGAAAATTATTTTTACACTGAGATAATGATTTAGTTGGGAGAAATAAATTTTATTTCAACCAAATAAATGATTTCTTTGTATTTGGCGAACTAAACATTTAATTGGGAGAATTAAGGCATTTATTTGATTAAAAGCCGAATATTTAATATTATCAATTAAATCAAAATACTTATTTGTAAGAAAGTTTCTAAACATTAAATATTTATTTGTGAACATTAAACATTTGTTTCTGAACATTAAATATTTATTTCTGAGCATTGAATATTTATTTCTCAGGAATAAGTCTTTTTACAGAAAATTGCATGGATTTATTGTTGATGAATACATTAATTTCAGGAAAATTAATTCCGTTTTTAATTTATTTATAGTGAACAAATATTTATTTCTCAAAAACAATTAAAATTTCGTATATTCATTAATATTAAATAAATTGTTAATTTTTGTTAATAACGCTGTTTAATTTATTTATTATAAAAAAACTATTTCTCCTCGCACCTGCTTTGGGTATCCATCATCTTATAAATTATTTAAAGAATTTGTTAAATAAATCTCTGCGCCAAAAGGATTAGTCATAGGTTGGTTTTTTGGAGAAAAAAACAATCTGAACAATCCTTTTGCTACGCATGGTTTATTTTAAAAAATATATAAACAATTTCTATAGAATAGCGACTTAATACCCAAAGATGGTTCGAAGACAAATTATACGGATACAACAAATAAATGAATATAGAAAATTAAAAACATATTCAAAAAAATATATTTACTTACCTGGCTTATATTTGCGAAACTAAAATTTGATTTATATTAAAAAATGTATGCCTCAAGATTTGTCTACAGTATGATGTATTAAAAAATCAATTTTGCTAAAAATTATAGGATACATTTTTTTTATTTTTTTCACAAGCTGTAAAGCATATCATCGGTTCACTGCCAAAACAACGAATGTGCATTTTTCTAATTTTTCCGAAGAAGGGAAATAAAGTTTAATTTGTTGTTAAATATCCAAAGGTAATTTATTTATAGGTATAAGTTTCTTAGTATAAACATATTTTAAAAATATTCAATATTCGCATTTGCGGTTTTGGCACTGCAGACTGAAAAAAAATATATTATTTTCCAACAGAAAAGTCGAAACCGGCAAATTTGCACATACGATGTTTTGTGATTAAAGCAACGTTATGGTAGGTATATATTTGCGAAATTAAAATGTATTTTATATTAAAAACATATATGCTTCACGAGTTGTTAATTATAAAACATATTCTAAAAAATGGTAGGGTAGATATCATATAATTTTTAAATAAACAAAGAAAATTTGCTTTTAAATGTTTCAAAATTGTATTTTCACTCTACACGTGTTTCGGCTTTTAGGCCCTTTTCAAGAGTACAGATGAGAGGTACTAAATTATAGAGGTATGAAACTTCTCGTATGGTCTAAATGCTACTATCCGACCGACATCATAGATGTCTCTGTGGCGGATAGCGACTTGCGAAGCAAGTACCGAGAGCGGCAACCTCTAGCCCAGGTAGACTGTTATTAAATATGATTTAAAGGAAACTATTATTCAGCCGGCAAATACTCCGACCTGCATTGGATTACACCTTCAAATCATGATAGATCGATAGCCAATGTCATTTGTCAATTCCTAACCAAACATAGACCGGTATCAAACTTATTTTCTCTCCTCAGTATGCCATAGGTTATGGAACAGACAAATGATAGTGGCCAACCTGCTAGTCATATACTAACTAAGGTAAATTGAGTAGTGGTAAAATGTATGAAACTTCTCGTATGGTCTAAATGCCATAGTTAAGAATAGAATTTACGTAGGCATAGTAGTACGTTAGCAATGTGTGTTTGTTAACAAATTTCCTCATTTGCCACACTGAAAAACAATAACATAACAAACCCTTTATGATATACTCTATTTGAGAATCCCATGATAGCTTGTAGTCAATTTGCAAGCCTAGGAATTTTATACTAGGACTCTGCTTTAACGATTTGTCAGATGATTTGACTAAGATACTACAATTATATTCTCTTACTGAAAATGAGACCAAATGTGTTTTAGTTATGTTTAGTAACAGACCATTATTGTTGCAGTAAGATTCCATATTTTCGGTACCCTTACTAGCTAATTGACTGAGGCACGTAAAGTCGTTTGCTGTTGCAACTGTTGCCGTATTATCACCAAATACTGATACATATTCAAACTTTACATTTTCATGAATGTTATTTATAAATAAAATAAATAGCAGGGGGTCCAGCGTGCTGCCTTGAGGTACCCCGACACCTAACGGTCGCAGATCAGAATAATAGTAATCTGTTTTAGAAGGACTTTTTGTGTTCTGTTTGATAAGTAGGAAAATAACCAGTCATAGACTAATTTTCTTATTCCGTAATTATACATTTTTTCTAGGAGAATACTATGGTTCACCATGTCGAAGGCTCGTGTAAAGTCAAAAAAAGATGCCTACAACTTTTTGATTTTTGTCCAATTGCTCTAGAATATAGTTAGTAAAGGAAACCGAAGCATCTTCAGTAGACAGGCCTTTACGAAAACCAAAATGGGGAATAGTTATTACGTAGCAATTACTATTCTGGAACCTTCCCTATTAGGTCTTGACAACTAGGTTATTACTTAAACGGAACGTAACCAAGTAGTAGAAATGACTACTTTTGGAACAGCTCTTTAGTGGTGCGAGAGCAAAGTATAATGTAATGCAATCGGACTTACTGATTGTGAGTTTGAAGTCAATATGTCCAAGTTAAATCGATTGAATGAAAATATGTAGGTAATAAACCATGATGTTTTGCATTAACTCTGTGTGGAAATTAAAATGACTACTTTTTCAGAAAAAAAATTTTCAAAAATTATGTGTGCACTCAAAAATGTAAAATCTTTAATGGAAAATATTTTTGTTTTTATGTGTTATGAAGTAATAATGATCTATTTATAAAAGATGTTTGCAAATGACTATATTTAATAAAAAAATTATCTATGTCAATATGGTGTCATTATTCGATAATAATTTAACAAAACGTAGCAAATGCAATGAATGACGTCATTTTCTTGGTATCTTTAAACTGGCCTATACTACGCTACTACGAAAAGGTTACTGCAAAGTTCCCATGTACTTTACGGCCCTCACTTTTAAATTGGTAGAGCTGGCTTATCCGATCTATACTCCATTCATTTCATATGAACACATAGAATTTTTTTACCTGGGTTCGCAAAGCGACTCTTTGTTGACCTTGAGTCGTGCATAGTTCTCTAGTATAGGCGCGCGGTGCAATATATAAATTCACAAAATGTATTTATATAATACCGCGCGCCTATGTTAGAATTTGTATGTGCTTATATGCAATGAATGGAAGATAGGTAAAAATAATTTTATTGTTTGGGATTGGCAACACGTTTATAACTGACTAAACATCAACAGATGAGATGTGGATTTCGTGACAAGTGGAAGTGTAATTAGCGAAAATCAAACAAATGATTAATTCGAGGATTTACCTTGAATGCCAACAAAATTCAATATGGCGAAAATCTCGATTGCCCAAAGTTGACACTATCATCCATATTTTCTTTTAACTTATCATTGAGGTATTCGTAAATTTTGTAACTTCCTTAAGTTATCATTTGTCTGAATTTTACGAATTTGTTCAGTGGGCGAAATTTTAATTAATATCAATTAATGGTAAATCACAAACAACGACAATCAACTACATTCTTTGTTTCAATATTTGTTGGTTCTTCACTGCAATGTACCGCATCAATCAAATAATTTGTTAAATAGTTAACTTCACTTAACTGTAACATAACTTTTCTATAAAAGGTCGATGAATGCCGGAAAATCTTTATTTTTATTTTACTGCTTTTTGACGCCATGTTCGATTAGTTTCTAATAAAAAAGGTGTTGACATAATGTCGCTAATAAGTTACACAACTTTGAAGCTCCAGAAAATGTCCCGATTATGTTACAGAAACTTTAAATGGAACACATTCGGTTATTTATTACTTTGAAGTGATTCTTTGGTAACGTTGTGTAGTCGGCATTACTACTAATTCTCACTTTAAAGTTGAAAATGTTTTAAAGTATTGCAGAGTAGTATCCACGATGTTGCACATGCTACAGCATTTACTTGAAAGTGTGATAACTATGCGGTACCTGAATTCAGTAGAATTTACGTAATTGTTACCACACGGGCACACCATAAGGTGAATTTTACACCAAAGTCGCAAATTTAGTGACAGTTATGTAATGCCTACTATATTAAAATGCTGATGCCAGTTCCTGTCAGTTTGGTGCTAGTTGGAGTTTTAGTTAGAAACTGATGCGCTATAGTAAAACCAATTATTAATGTTATTAAAATCATATATTAAAATATTATGCTAAGAATATTTTATAGAAGAAAGTTTATAAGCATTCTTTATGCGAATCAAATGATACCATGGAAAACCATTAATATTTTTACGTCATAAAAGTAATGAAATACAAAGCTGCACACACGACCCTTCTTTATACAGTGGCGTAAAACAAATGTGAATATTATCACAAGTCATTCCCTGCAGGCCGACCGTCAGCAGGAAATAACGATCATTTAGTTTATCTATCGTAAAGTTTCATAGATATTCACATTATATGCATAAACTTTTTTCTTTCTCACTCTTGTCGAGATATTATTTCCGATGGTAATTTTAGAAAGTTTTTCACGTCACATTCATAAAAATAAAAGCGGTGGATACCACCTTTGATGCGACGCAACGATGGAAAAGATTCAGTTTCACTTTGTGGTAATAACTGAAAAAATAAGTATGTATTATTCCAGGACGAATTCCAATTAAAGGCTATTAAATTTCCTCCAATTAACCAATTTTTTTTATATTTTAATAAGTCAGTTTTTAATATTTTTCAGCTTTACTTTTCCTGAAAAATTAAAACAATTTCAACTTTAATGATTTCTTACAATTAAATATTATTTATTTTCTATTTTTTTTTATTTTACTATTTGAAATTGTAAAGATTTCAGAACAACTTTTACAATAGGTGCGTTCTTTCTAACTGAGATCTCAGCTAATCTAAGTTGTTTTACAGTTACACTGCATAAATAAAGTCATAATTTCAATTGATGTAGCCTCCGTAACTGTAAAACTGCTTAGATTAACCGAGATCTCAGGCAGAAAGAACGCACCTAATATAGAGAGAGGTATAATTAATTTGAACCTTTCAGTACTTAATATAATAAGTTAAAAAATAGTGTGGAAGTTCCAGTATCTATAAAATGCCTATTAAATGATTTTAGATTGTGTTTTTCTTGTGTCAGTAATAAATTAAACAAACAAAAACTGTTACAACAGGTTGGAGTAAATACAACATAAAACACATAAACGGTCTTTACTTTATCGCAGTTTATGTGTTTTACATTGTATTTACTCTAACCTGTTTCGCATCAACGATATGCACCAATATTTTGTTGTGTATTAATTATTAAATTAATTAGAAATGCCTTGACAGGCCCCTAGGCGAGAAGTGTATGCCCTTGTGAACTGTCCTTACGTATATATTTTGTAATCCAAAATTATAGATTAATAAAAAGAAAAATCACCCTTCTGTCCCGTCTGGTGGCCCATAGGACATAGATGAAAATAATATTAATTAAAAAGTAAGAAATGGAGATTAGGTAAATAGAATAATGAATAATGTATATAAGATACTAATAATAATGCAGCTTCGATCCTACAGTCAATAATTAGGTTCTGGCTGATTGGACTATGTCTAAGTGCCAAAAAAAAAATTATTAAATTATTTTCGAACTCTTGGATTTTTTATTATTTTCATGTAGTTTACGAAATTTAAGTCCCGAGCAACTCATCTCTGGCCTGCAGAAAGTCTAACATCTCATTTCATTACTAGATTGCTCAAGGGTGGCCGCATTCAGTAGCGTCTCATGTGCGTCCCCAATAATAACGCATTTGGGTTGCCCCAGATGATTAATAAAAAATTACATGGTACCGACAAGAATAAATCTGCTCACCTTTTACATAACATGTACCAAGGATAATGGCTGAGATTACAAACATTTACGTGAGTAACAGAGTTTCTATGTTTTCTGCTGAAAAACGTCTCCCTCGAGAGGTGAACACACTAGTAAAGAGAAAATGATCGTTCAACATCTGCTGAAGTCATACTTTCTATCACCTGCAGGATGTCTTCATTGACACAGCGATTAATAAAGCATAACTTTTCATATCCTGCATTTATTTTTAAATATCATGGGGGTCATCATAAAAATTTTAATTCACTTTGTGTATTATGAATGAGATTTAAAGACTCTTTTAATGACAATGAAGAATTTTCTAATTGTCAAATACTATCCAGTACCACGGACACATAATACTTGTTATGATTGAAGCACATGTATCGCCGCTTCTACTTCAGGATTGTTGAAATGTTTCTAAGCCGAGAGATGGGAATCGCTCGTATTTAACAGATTTAACTTCAATTCCGAGAACAACATAGGTTTTATCCCTCTGAGTACACCGATTATCAGGACAGCCAATTTGACCGAGTAGCCTGGGTTCAGCACTTGAAGTTCGCACCAGAGATCGCGATATTTAGTCCATTCCTCCTCCTCCTTTAAGGTGATGTCTTTTTAGCAGGTGCCGAGAATTTAACAGATTTAACTTCAATTCCGAGAGCAACGGCTTTATCCCTCCGAGTACACCGATTATCAGGACAACCATTTTAACTGAGTCACCTGGGTTTCAGCTCGCACCGGAGACCGTGATATTTAGTACGTTCCTCCTCCTCCTTTAAGGTGATGTTTTTCTCGGCAGGTTATTATTCTTTGAAAATACTGTCTTTATTCTTTGAAAATACTGTTTTTATTCTTTGAAAATTCTGATGATAGTATCCAACAGGCGCTAGGCATGTTTCTCAACGTTCATTGCAGTGGAAGTATAATGAAACTTTTAACACATTTAGGTGCTTTTACGAATATTTTTTTTTGTATTTGCAATTAATGCATCAACTTCGGGATAATTTCGTCATATCTTTTCAGCTGCTAAATAAAGCATATGAACACTGCAAGTTAAGTGTATCAAATTTGAGTACAAGTTTTTCAGTTTCTCCAGCTTTAACCATCTATCATGCGTCAGTGACTAACATCCATACCTGTGAACTATACCATCATAACAAGCATTTTTGTAACTAGTTCTTTTACAGTTACTACATTGATGGTTTCTAATCTTTTACTAACAATTAAATTTGGTCAAGTTGACCCACCAAAGTCTAAAACGTATACTAAAACATTTGTCACATAATTTACTTTTACCTCCGTTGTCTAGTCAGCTATTATCCATATTTCTTGATTTGGTAGTACTTTTAATTTCTATTGTTATTAAGCTGTTCATACGGTATATCCCAGTTTGGTATTTTTTTTTCTAAAATAATACATATAGAAATTCGCTTTTTTTTCATAGGTGTTCTGCAAATTTTAAATGATAGCTCCATTGGGAAAAATATGTCACCACCAAATTTACATTATTATATTTAATACATACGTGCAACGTGTACACAACCAGATTGAAGTTCCGGATTATTAGACAAAAGAGTCGTTAAGGGAGGCGCAGTTAAACGATAACGAAACTGGTCCTATTCTGAAATGGAAAGAAAGAGGGACCCGATCCGATTGGAAGGACATTTCAAATAAATCAGTGGGGTTGAAGGCTTTATGGGCACAATGGGACTCCCTTATGGTAGAGGATCGGCTGCTGAAGAGAGCGTGGGAAAGCCCAGATGGGAGGAAAGTTACTTTGAAATTGTTAATCCCCAGGTGTCATGTATCAAATGTACTTCAGCAAGTGCATAATGGAACGTCTGGCGGACATTTTGGCATCAACAAAACCCTGACAAAAATAAGAGAACGTTTCTACTGGGTAAACAGTCATCAAGATGTGGAGGTTTGGTGCCGCCAATGTGAAGTTTGCGCGGCAAGAATGGGGCCACAAATAAGAAATAAGCAATATAAAGCCAAGACTCCTTTTGAGCGAATTGCAATAACAAGTGACCGTATGAAGGCTCGTTATGATCTTAAGGCTAATTCAGGAGAGTACCAGGTGGGGAAGGTCCTTACACTGTCGTCATATAGATATAGAATTCAGCAAAGTCCAAAATCTAAAATGAAGGTGGTGCATATAGAGAGACTAGCCAAGTATGCCGGGTACAATAAATTACCGGATCGGGACGTTCAGGCTTAAGGAGGGGGCAGTGTTACGCCACTGAACTATTTAGACTGGTTAGATGAGACTGGAATTGTACGCGAACGGCCGGAAATATTCTAGACCATGTGAATGGATGTATAAATAAGACACACGGTGGGCCGAGACTCAGTCTTAAATTGAACGTGAACGAGTAAAGAAGAAATAAGAAAGAGACTTATAAGTGTTCAAGTGTGATTATAGTTAAGACAGTAATTAATCTATTGTCGTTAATTGTTAATTAGTAAATAAAGTAGTTAGTAAGTGTTACCTGGACTTTCAATCAACGAATCTACGAGTAGAGGTGTTTGTGTGGATAGCAAACACGTAACAATATTTTTACATCACTAATTCCAAAATGTGTAAAAACTATTATAAATAAAACAATATCAACATCTTGACGTCTTTAAAAATGAAATTAAAATAAATAAATTTTGAGGTATAAATTTTAAGGAGTTATTACTCCTTAAGGCGTCGTAAGCACGCCTTTATCGCAAGAATGACCAACAGAAAACTTTAAATCGCTATTAAAATGTTTCTATTGATGAGAACGAAAAATGAGACCACGACATGATTCATCTTAAAATCGTATGTATTTAATATATAAAATTACAGACAATACTGATGCCTATTTTCTTTATTAATAAGAAATATGAACATTTTATTTGGTGTCATTTTATGAAACTAAATAATCGTATTTTCTCTTGATGCAAAATACGTATCAGTGTTGGTTGCCTATATGGTTATAATATATTAAATCTGTATGGTATTTAGGATGAATCATATGTCTTCATTTTTCGATATTACTAATACAGAAACATTTTAACAGTGATTTACAGATTTAAGTTGGATATCTGGTGAAAGCGCAGCTATAAAATACAACTGAGATGAAGTTTGTATATGACACTGTTCTTAATAAATAATCCCTATATGAACTACATAATTAAACAAACAAAACATTTTAAATTTTCAACTGAAATAATCAGGAATTGAGTAAACGTTACCATTTTAATTCAGTACTTAATCTGCCTTTTCCACTCATATATTCAACAAAAACAGAAATCTGCTTATTTTGACCGTCATAATAATATTTGGCACAAGTGACAATTTTGGAATTCTGTCGTCACAATGCAAAATTACATGATAATCATTTTCATGACGTGTCCGTGTCGTATATCCAAGCACACATTACTAGACATACTAATGATTTTTTTAATGTAATTAATTATTTTTTTATACCTATAATATACGCGATTAGACTCCGCCCATGGCCTGGAATTCTTTCAAGGTTAAAGCTACTACTGCCGGTATCACTAGTTATCTGCAACTTTTGACTATGCCTACAGGTGAGCATCTCAAATCATCACTATCTGATGATATCTCTCCCATCCCCAGTCAGCGCTAGCCGGTAGGAATAAAAGAGCAACATTTTTTAGCCTGTAACCAAGCTCGTCGGTTTCCTTATCTGATACGGACGGCTATTAAGATTCTCTATATTTTTTTATATAAAAGTTTTATTTCATCGAGTTCATTATAAAAATATCTGATTGTATATAGATACTTACTAAACTTTGCCCGTTGCATGAAATACTGTGTTATATTATATACTTGTATTGTCACAAATAAAAAAGGGCTTTGTTTGTGTTTTTGGAATGCTTGTTTGTGGATTTCTCCCTAGCTGGGTTATTTATTTTAATTAAGTTGGGTGCCACGTGACTTCTTGCCACGAAAATAATTTTGTTTTGTTACCTTGGTACTTTATCGTAGGAAAGGAATTTTCTCAAGGTCGATTTTGATTGTGTAGAGAGGCAAAGTATTTGTTCTTAGAATTTTTATTTGCCTTTAGGCTACGCTGGGCAGAGTGAAGTAGGACTTCAGCAACTTCTCTTCGGCGGTCCTGGCTTGAGGATTTGCTACTACCTTAGATTTTGTAGCTGAAGGATTTTAATCAAGCGGCTTGTACTTGGTTTTTTATTTATAAGGACAAAAAAAATTGCCCAGAGGTTCCCTGGTAATTTGGCTTTTTCTTTGCGTGAAAATGATTTTATGAAATACTGAAAATATTTTTTTCAGTCATGTTTGTAGATCTGTGCAAAAACGTGTTCTTATTTCCCTGTAAATGCTTTTAGAACTGTGAATTTTATTTTTTCAAAGTCGCTGAAGGCCAAAAAATAATTCGAACAGAGGGTTCCTTACAAGAAGCAAATTTTACCTCCTGAAAATGCATTAATATTGATGACTGAATTTAATTTGTTATTTTTCAAGTAAAAAATAATTTTCGACAGAGGGTCCTTACAAAGTTGAAATTTACTAGTGAGAGCAGGTGATTTGTGAAAGTGTAAAATTATTTTAACTAAGTCGTTGAGACCAAAAAAAAAAATGGACAGGGGAGTCCATTAGATGAACGTAAAATTCACAATTACAAAACACTTTCGAAAAATTTTTTAAAAAATTGTTCTAATTCAGCAGACTTGACAATGGGTGCTCGGGTGCTACTAGTCTGCCAAAAAGTTCGAATTCGAAAAAAAAATATGTTTGAGCAATGTATCTTTTTTTACGCTGAATGCAGTTAAGTCAAAATAATTTTGAATTTATTCTGATGAAAATTGTTGAAAATTTAAAAATTAATTTTTTGATGTCCTGGGGGACTAGTGAAATGATTTTAATGAAATTTATTTTTTTATAAAAATTTTGACTGTCAATCCTTAAAACTCTAAAAAAATTTCAATGAATTCTGAAACTTTTCTGGCAGCCAGTAATCATCTGGGAAACTTAGAATTAGCCAAATTTTGTTAAAAAATGAATTTTGTGTCAAGTGAAGCTTTGAATTTGAATGAAGTTAAATTTTCTAAAATAAAATTGAGGTTCGAAACTATCTTAAAAACCCAGCCCCTAGAAAAATTATTTTAAAAAATGATTCTAAGTTCCTAAGTATGTAATTTGATTCCTTACCCTGGTCTCAGATGGTGATGTTCTTATAGCATAAACGCTTAATTTTTTATTTTTAGGCAACCTAGGTCCGTAGGAGCCTGGTCGGAGACCTATACCTGCGAAACAGCCAACGAGGGACTGCATTTAGGGCTCTAGATCAGTTGGTATATGATAATGGGGTTCACACTCGGTTTTTACTTAATTTTTTTGCCGTTTCACGGAGTGACATCTGAACTATATGAATGCAAGTGGTGATGTGTCCGTCTTGAAAAAGAATTTTTATATTTGTAGTGGTCATGTCGTTATCTATTGCAATGTTAACATGATGTCATGGTCAAAATTTGCTGCGATATGCTTTTGAAAACTTCCGGCACGGCCTGGCTGCTACACGGTGTACCAAACTCAAATTTTACAAGTTTAAGTCTCATATAGAAAAATCTAACGATTAATGAGTCGCTGTGGGAACATTGATTGTTGCTTGAAATTATTATTATTATTTTGTCTGAAACTATTTTACTTTGATATTAATTGCTATTTATTAAATTGACGTTGTAAAATTATTTTTAGGTGTGTGTGATTGGCATCTTTTAAAATTCGTATGGCAGAAATGCAGAAATTTAGCATTTATTTATTTTATTATGGCTTTGGCTACTGGTTTTACCTCTGTCGATTATCAAAATTGAAAATTTGGAGTGACTTTTCTAGAAGCAGTAAAATCGTTCAGACTGATTTGTACTTATTTCTTATGAATCTCTGTATGAGTTTTAGCTATTTTAATGTTTGTACACCGCGATGCCTGCCGTCGCGCTTCTGCCATAGAGCGGTTTTTTGATAAAAATTAATTTTACTATTTTGGCTTTTAAAAATCGGAGAATTGAGATAAAAATGTTTAGTTTGAAGTTTTAAACATGGTTTTTTATTCTTTATCTAATTTGATAAAAAAAGAGTGGTGTGACATGATATTTTGAACCCGTGTAATTTCGGTCTCAGGCATTTTTTAATGTTTTTAATGGCTGAGAGCCTTGTATGTGATTTGAATGATTTTTTTGGTAACACTGATTTTTTGGAAAAATTAAAAATGTAGAATTTTGGTTCTGCAACATTATATTTATTACAATAAAGACATTTATTATTATTGCACTGAATGTACACTTGAAAATATCGTTTACAACTATTACCTGTTGTGGTATGACCAGTGGAGTCTGGTGAAAATTTTTATGAAATTTTAAATCTGTCATATTTTTCAACTAATTCTGAAAAAAAGTGTTTCGCAAATATTTTACAAATCGTTTAAAAAATAACCTTGGAGGCTCACAATTTTTCCAACTTTTTTTTCGCAAATTTCAATCGCAATTTTTTTTGCAAAACTTCCTCATTTAGTCTTGATAGTTACGCCTTAAAGTAACGTTTGGGTCCCATGCTCCATTAATAAGATATGCCATAGCCTAAACTTCACCGCCACTGGGTCTGACATTGGAATTATTTGTTCCATATTGATATGAATAATTTAGACTTACTATTTTTTTTTATAATTTCTAATTTGGCATTACATCATAACCTACAATTTTCCTTATTTGTCACAATAAACTACAAAGAATAGTTTTTCAAACAAGATTTATTTCTTTGTACCCAGTTTGTGTATCTTAGATTAATGCCAATAAACATATTCCTCAGTTTTTGTTAGTCCATTATTACAATTTTTTTTGTTCCCACTTAAATTTATGTATATTTTTATGCGTCTTATAGACTTTTAATTGCGCTCTAATTATTACTTTTAAAATATGGATATGATTAATGTTTTTCAGTACTGAATAAATAAATTTTATTAAATATCCACCATAAATATCTCCGTGACATTTCCCAATACTTTAGTCCGCAAAAATATAAAACCAAACTGCAACATGTCAGTAACACTCAGTTCTCGAATACGAAAGAAAAATGTTGGAAGCGGCAGAGTTAGCATTAATTTTACGTCAGTAGAGATAATAAAAAGCCAAGAGCGAGTAGCGACTACTCGAGAGGAAAGCTTCTTTCTGAATTGGCCACTCTTCGACAACTCTCTAGAAGCGACGTCTCATCACTTATGGATACTGATGACTACAGCAATGAGAAGGCGACGACTTGGGTGTACCCACCACCTTGTTAGTTCACAGAGACCGATCGCCCTTGTTAAAATAAATTGGGTGGTGATATAGGCTTTGATGTTTTAGATGGATTATTTTCGTTCTGTGCGGGGAACATATTAACATATGACTTCAGTTCTATAGTGTAATAAATGCTTGCTGTTTAAATATAAATTGAACTGATGTTACAACTTAGTGGGAACATGTAAGTCAATCAAAACAGAAAAACTACTTTTTTAGTTTAGTCGATGTTTCGACAACGTTTTGCATTTATTAACATTATAAACAAGAAAAACACCATTTAACTCATCCTGGGGATGCTAATAAAAATAAAAAAGTAATTTTTTGTTTCGATTGATTTATTCCCACTAAATTGTAATATCAATATACCAGCAGGTCATTAACCATTCAAGAAGATAAACTAAACTCATTGATATATTGCTAAAGTTATATGAGTAGGTATTTTCAATTAATATATCAATAAAATTCTAATATAATTCTTTCATCACAGAAATGTAGAGAATCTGTCATTGCCTATGGATAATCTAATTTGGACGAAAGAAGTGTTGTTGCTATAAAAATGTACCTGTGTGATTAATTTCTCAATAGTATCCTTAAATTATGAATATGTAAAATTTATAAAATTTACATTATTATAATATACAAAATGTTCAACATTTTCGTAAAATGTGGAAATGGTGTTTGATAAATTGACAATTTTTAAAACAATTATTATCAAATACATACATAGTATGTAAGTAAATCTAAAAACTTTTTCCGTGGGATTCTTAATGATACAAGAATGGGACTGGTACCAATCTCTTCACAAATAAACGTAGATTACGAATTAACATGGTAAAACGCCGTAAATCGTGTGGGAAAAGAGTTATCGCTTACAATCTCTTCACAGAAACGTAGATTTCGAATAGACATGGTAATACGCTGTAAGTCGTGTGGGAAAAACGGCATGACTTAAAAACAAAATAGCGTCAAGGAATTAGAGCACAGAGTACTGGATTTGTTTTTTAAATAGCAACAATATTTTTGATAGATGCTTATTACACTTACTCTTTACGAGGGACAGCCAAAAGTAGGAGGGGCTGGGAGGGACGGGTCCACAGAAAATTCTTGATTTTAACTCTAAGACGATACTCAATGCTTCCGTAAAATTCAGGAATATATGTTGGAGTGAAACGATACGTAAATTTTACCCCAATATAAGAGGCACTTGCTTGGTCCCCTGAAATCTTCTGCCTCGCCAGAGCCTCACTGTTTATCAGTAGCAGATGTAACAGGATCCTTTTCCCATAAGGGTAACATATCGTGAAGGTAGGCATTTAGTACGGCAAGTGACTATATTCTAAAGTTAAGGTTTCTTAAATTTATCCACTGGGCAAAACCGAACTGAAAGCGAAGCGGAAACCGAATCCATGGCGATTTATTTGGTCACTAAGGTGATTTCCTATAAAAAGCTAACAGCAGTTTGCCCTGTAGCGTCAGCAGAAATCATTGGAAAAACAATTTGTGTGTGTTTATTTTTGTTAGACAAAGAGGAACAGGAGCAAAAAATTATTTGATTTATTGAAATATTATGAAAGAGGTAAAACAAGTGAAGTTTTTTTAAATCGAAGGTGCATTTAAATAATTTATTGAGCCAAGATTTTATAGTAACCAGAAAGAGAATTTCCTGATTACATTAGACTTACTGGTGAAATTTTTACAACTGTAATTCATTTTATAGAAAATTATATTGAGATGCGTATTTTTTTATTTAATTATATAGGACAGCATGCTGCTTCACCAAATCAATTAATTGTTCGTCTTCAACTAAAATTTTTAACTCATTTTGATACAACCGCATATGACTAGCTATTTCCATCAACCGAGTTGTTCCGCTTTTCGCGAATATTGACAAAATTTGCGGAACTTTTGTCGATGGAGGCCAGCAGAAACCAATTTCATTGAATTATTCCAGTAAAAAAAAATATTTACCAAGACACTTGGTCCCGTATAGATCTAAACTCCATTCTAATGATATCTCTCTTACAAAATCACATATATGTTAGGAGCACATGACTGATATATCTTCAACGCTGCATTTTGATTATGATATCGTTACTGATATTTAAACCACAGATGAGCTATGTCAATACAGCAAACAATGAGTTACAGACTATCAATTTTTTCTTAAACCACATACCTTTTGGACGTAACCATATTACCCATTTTCCTGTGAGCAACAGCTAAATCATGGAATTTATTGCCCAATCGTGTTTTCCTAAGTCCTCTTATCGTAAGACCGTACTTCGTCAAATCTAACCACAACTATTATGACTACGTTGAGGATGTAATAAATCTGTCTTTTGTAGGGTGACATTTAATAAAAACAGATATGAACTTTAACAGAAATTAAATATACCTAAAGTTTTTAAATATCAATTGGTAGCTCAATCCCTCAGATGGTGCAAAGTTAGTATATGACTTCTGAGACCCAATTAAATAGAATAAAATTAATTTCGACTTGTTCGAAATTATTCCCACACTAGGTTAATTAGATCACCTACCGATTGGCCTACTTTATTAAAACAGAGGTGCATGCCAAATATTTAAATAAAATAAAAATTTAGGTTATATATGATAAACTGTCTAATTATTAATTATCAGTTCTGATTTAATTGAAAATATATAGCCAATATCAAACATTTAAGGAACTAGTAAAAACTAATTTTAGAAAAATATAGTCAATAAATAAACTGAAAATCTATTTTACTACCACAAAATACACGTGATCTCTTTTGTCATAGAGGAGAAAGAGATATTAGAATTGTAATTACTTTTTACAGACATGTTTAATCTAACATTACTATTCTAGTTTATGGCCAACAATTACTCGACACCTCTTTAGTTACAATAAACCGATTCAAAGATCTTATTGCTGTTGTTGATTTTACGACTCCCCTGTTGCTGACGTGAACTGATGAAACGGAAAAAGACGGCGGGGACGTCGGCAGTCAAAGGTATAGAAGATGCTGTAAAAATATAGAAAAGCCGCTGAAAAGCTAACCCGGGATAAGCTGCACATTCACATGTATGAATTCAGCACATCAGGATAAAGTCGAAGCCATATAAAATATGTAGTTATCATAAGTTGAGTATGCTCCACCCAGGAAGCAGAGGTCCTTCAAACAAAGTCCCCACCAGGATGAGAGCTCACACAATGGACAAGTGCCTGACTGAAAGAGAAAAAAAGTTTAGATACGGTTTCTGTATAACGAAATTTAATAGTTATTATGAAGTAAGTTTTATGGTAGACTAAATGTCATAAATCTAGCAATATATAGAAAGTTTTGCTTTATCTGTTAATATTTAGTTTTAGTAACAAATAATTTATAGCTGCGGCTTGAATAAAGCAGAAATGTATACTATTTATTTGGTAAAAGTCAATCCATGTAACAAAAGTGACAAAAAATTATTTTAGGTCACAGGAATATATTTTCTTTATATTGTTACTGTTTTTTCATGTTCATAAATAAATAAAAAAACTGTAAACATTAACATATCGAAGAACAATTTACAAAGACAAGAATTTAGTAAACAATTTGACGAATCTTATATGAAGCAAAATGTTAAAAAAATCCAACAAGGTTATGTTGCTTCAAAAGCAAATTCACGAATCAAAATAATAACTAGAAGACTACAAAATACATACAACATTTTGTTAAATTTGATCTGATGTTATACAAAATGCTTGTTAAATATGATCTGGTGTTAAAACAGAATGCTAGTTAAATTTTTAAAATTCAATATACAACTCTGAAAATTCAGATTGCCGTTTCTTCTCCCTTGAAAGAGTTATTTCCTCTCAGCAAGAGGAAATAATATATTATACACCAGGCATTAAAGGGCATCTTTTAATCCAGAGTGTGAAAGTTTATTAAATTAAAATAAATAATCACACGAGGGATTAAAGGGTCATTTAGTTCTGTGATATAAACGCTATTTTATGTATTTTCGGTCCTGTATTTAAAAATAAAAACTAATTTTAGATAAATAAATAAACGTATATATATATATATATATATATATATATATATATATATATATATATATATATATATATATATATATATATATATATATATATATATATATATATATATATATATATATATATATATATTATATATTATATATATTATATATATATATATATATATATATATATATATATATATATATATATATATATATATATATATATATATATATATATATATATATATATATATATATATTTGTATATTTTAACAAACATACAAAAGTTTAAAATCATAGAGTTATGTAGAGAATTGAAAGACCTTTCAAACGATCTATCACTCGACCCCCTTTGCCATTTAAATTTTTTTGAAGGGGTAGCGTGTAGGGTAGAGGGATGATGATAGGTATACAAGTCCCCCTTGGAAACAAGATCGACGTGTTTTTTTAATTTTTCAAAAAAAATTTGATCTCCAAAGTTATTCAGGGTGCCTACTGTATATAAAGTACTTCTTTCTTCAAAAATGAAAGGCTTTGCAAAACTTTATAGAATTTCTATTAATAACTAGGGTATTGGTGTAAACAAGGATCACCATTTTGAAATTAATATAATAATAATAATAATATGGTTTATTTGGCCAACCAGGACAAAATTAATTACAGGATAAAGTATTAGAATAATCTTGACGATAATTTTAAATAATTTTAAATACAATTTTGTTATGCCTGGTATTAGATTTGATAATTGATAATTTCCTTATGTCTGGTGTTTAATTTAAACGTTGCGTAGAATAAATAAATATGAATAGCTTATAAACTTTCGATGAACATTTTTCCCTCCTAGTTGTAAATCAAGAAAAAATTATGAAAGGTAATATGAAGATTTCAGTAAGTGGTGTAACCAGAAAAGGAATACCGAAACACGCGGAAAATGTGCTGCTAACGTATTTTTTGGAGAGATCAAAACATGTTAAAGCTTCTGCTTTTTGGGCACAATATTCTGTACTAAAATCAGAAATACTTAACAATAGGACAAGTTATTCAATTCTTAAGTGAAGCTTCTGACGACGAATTTTTGATGATCAAGGTAACAAATTCTTTACAATAAATTAACTATATATGCACCGTAACTTTCATTGTTAAGAATTCAGAAAATAATGCAGTTGGATTTGTAGAATTGTGGAAGAAATATATCTCTACGGAAAATTAATACGCGCTTTTTTCGTACAATATAGGAATAAAAATTGTACCTCGACACCAATTGGGAAAAACGCATTTGAAAAGCTGACACAGAGAATAGCTTCTTTCCTAACACTTCCAAAGGAATCTTATCGTACTATTTTAGATGTACCTTTGCACCTTTGTTGATGCGGGAGCATATATAAATGTCCTCAAGCGTCATATTGGATAAATAAAAACTTTCACACTCGGCATTAAAAATTGCTCTAATCTCTTGGTATATAATATACTATTTCCTTCCTAAAGAGGAAAAGATTTTTCCCCCTAGATTTTCATCTTAAGAAAGCACCATCTTGAGGGCTCAAAAGATAAAGGTGCAAAATAATTTTTTTAGTAACATGAACAACTGATGTGCAATTCTCCACTTGAATTTTATACCTTTGGCTACAACCGGCGACTTCCATCCGTTGTGTCTCTTTAAGGTTAATCTCTCTCCTCCTGCATCAACTAGCAACGAATCAGAATTCCATCTAAAGCTATGATCAGTACAAGCCTAATTATCAGATAATTTAATAATCAGGCATTTTGCTGCAATTTTATATAATGCATTTTTTCCCTAAAACTAGGACGAAACATACTACACTGAACAAAAAAGCGACAAGGTTCTGCCTTTGACGATTGGAGAGCAGCATATCTAAAACTGACTACTTATCTTGATTATCATCAATGGTCATTTTCACAAATTCATCACAATGATAGACACCAATAATTATGGAAAACTACGGTTAACCAGAATTATTAATATAGAACTGAGAGATTGATATTATATAATAATTGCATAAAGAAAAAAATTAACTGTTTCTAACGTTATTTAATCTTACTAACCATATTTCAAAAAGTCATAAATTAATTAAACCAATATATGCAATTACCAATAGCGCAGATAAAAAAGCATTACTGTACAAAAAAGTTTCATGCTTTTAATAATTATTAAATTGATACGAAATAAAAAATTTATACATACTGCTGACGATATCTGAGTGTGTTATTTAGGTAAATAAATTAAAACATTAATGTCGAGAGTAGGGATATTTGTTTTTAGTAATTTTGCTTTAATCATGACAGCAAAAACAAGAAAACTACATTAATTTAAAATTGTAATCCAACTGAACTGATTCTGCGGTTGGCTCCTTGTGAAACATTATTAAATATTATAAATGTATGAAAGAAATTTGCTTTTTAATGTTTCAAAAATATTTTTGAAACATTAAAAAGCAAATTTCTTTCATATATTTATAAAATTGTAATCAATTTACGTCGAAAATCTCAAGATTTATTAAGATTTCGATTTTTATTTTATTGACGAAAACAAAGAATTTAGTGAAAAACCAAAGTTTTATGATATAATACCATTTTAATACATAAAAAAATATTTATTCATAAGACCAAACATAAAAAGATATTTCGAGGCACTCTAGGTATCTTATCCTTAGTCCACATATGTGGACCCCTTGCTGCTACGTCATGGGGCAAGTAAGTCTTTCGAAATCCAGGATAACGTTCTGGATTCCCTTCTTATATCCAATATAACGTTCACAAATATTTCTTTTTCACGCTGCTCTTGCATATTTTAATATTTTATTTTAAATTTAAAAAGAAAATTTATGAAATCTATTTGTAATACTTTACATTTTACGTTTATATTCACTAGGTAACATATGAATAAGAAATATGAACATTCAGTTTATTACTGGAGGACAAAAAATGTTAAAATTTTTTTCAAATGAAAAACAAATATTTGCCATCATTAATTTTATTACTGGAAATCCCAACCAGTTTCAACTATTTGTCATTACCAAGGGAATATTAATCTAAAATAAAGTTTGATAATGTCCGAATGTTACATTTTTTTTTAAATAACAAACCCATTTTGTAACATTTTTGAACCATGGATTATGTGGAGAGTACTCAAAAGTCTGCACATGTCTTGTCCTTTCCTCTACCTTTGGACTGTCCTCCACCTTTTTGACAACTCTCTACTGCCCTGCTTTTTGATTGCTCTTATTGTACGAACTAAATTAAATATATAACATAACATAACATCGAAATATTTTACAAAAAAATACATTCAAGTAAGCAGTTCTTTAAAACTATGTCTTACATTATCAAGAGTTAGGACCAGTTGTACCAATGTGGTCTAACAGAAATTGAGCAGAACTTGATTTAAAATCCAAGGATACCATTGTTGAAACAATCCTAACCTTGGATTTAAAGCCAAGTTCAGCTGAACTTTGGCTAAAGGTGTGTATGTGTGTGTGTGTGCGCGTGTGTGTCCGCGTGCGTGCGTGCGAGCGTGCGTGCGTGCGTGCGTGCGTGCGTGCGTGCGCGTATGTGTGTGTATGTTTGTATCCGCGATAACTCAAAAAATACTAATGGGAGAATTCCCCAATTTGGCAATTAAGATTTTAGCAGCATTTTAGATGACATTAAATTTGGTGAAGAAGAAAAGTACAATTTCGGGAAAAAAAAGAACAAAATTTTATTGCATTTCTGGACGAATCTCGACGAATTATAATGAAAAAACATACCTTTATGGAAAATATCTTTCCGCATGTCTGTAGTATTGCGATAGCAACCATAGTTTTTGAGATAAAGCTTTCAAATTTGGTACACATATTTTAAAGGCCAAAGACAATGATAAATTCGGTGATGAGCAAAATTGGCCAGCCGAAAGAGGGTCCACGGGACCCAGACTTTTATGTATTTGCCTTTACAAAAAATATATCCTTGATGGAGATTATAAATCATGTCTACAATATCAAGCCAATAAACTATATTTTCCAAGTACTTAAATAAAGCTGCTGTAAACTGAATTTTTTTACACATTTGACCTCATAAAATGGGGTTAGGATAAATTTGGCAGTTTGACATTTATCTAATTGAATTACAAAAATGTCAATGTCAATAAGAAGAAATTATTGAATTATATGACATGAATTATTATTGACAGTATCGAAAGACGCTTATAATTAGTTATTTAAAAATGTTAATGAAACATTTCAAGGTATTCTATTAAAGTTTAATTGAGGTAAGTGAAGAATTAAATAGAATGATTTTGTTAGATCAGGATGCTATATAAGAAAGTTATGTGCTGGCCACATTAAATATTTTTTTATTTAATTTCGAAATGTTCCTTTGAGTCCATTTTATCAGTTCCAAGGCCTACTTGTCAATTTTTTCTTTTTAAAAGACTACTATGTGCTCAAGTAGGTGGAGCTAAACAATCGCTTTTATCTCCGCCATTTGCCAAAAATTTTATTAACAACTTTTATTCAACTATTTAATCTCTATTGAATTATCGAATGAAAAGTAAGGTTGCCGTTTAAGAAAGCTGAAAAAGTTGATGTTACTTCTGCCTAGCTCTGAACTTCATATCTAAAATGTGGGTATCACACCCAATTTTTATAGCAGTAGTTTCAAAATGTTATGATGACAAATAAAAATCTTTCTGGGGGTGATTCGTTATTCTATGTCATCCTAAGTTTTATGCGAAAGCATGAATCAAAGGGCTCTCACATACCGTTCCTTGCATATCAATTTTATATAAGGGTGCGGACATGCTGAAGATGCCTCGCCTCTCGCGGTGGAGGTCGCGATCGCGGTCGAAACATCGATGTTACTTCTATGTAAAACAAACCTGCTTCTTTAAATGTGATGATCATACATCCCAAGTTCACCGTTACCGTTTACATCAAGGTCTAGCGCGATATCGAGGTCGATACAGCTAATTTGTTTTTCTATCGCTGTAGAAAGGAAGGCATCGTGGTAACTTACGCCTGATTGGTTCATTCAGATCACTTGACACCTTTCCAGTCACACGATTCGTCGTACACTACACAACTAGCATGGAACACTGAAAGAATAAATCTCTCTGACATGTCCACACATCATCGTCATCCACTTCGACCGCGACCATGATCGCGACTGCGACCGTGATTGCAGCGAGACATTTTCGGCATGTCTGTACCCTTCTTCTTAGAGATAGAAGATAAATAAAAAAGCAAATCATTAACATCAAATCACTGAGAAAATATATCTTTTAAATGGAATGACAAATTTTTAAATGTTAAATTACAACCTGTTTCAAATTTTAATATAATAATAAAGAAACAAATAATATTTTTTGCAACATTGTAATTAATACTCAATTTGTATTCTTTCGAATTTTTAAGTATCATATTACAGATTAAAATTAGATATTAATTCGGTAGCTAAAATATCTAGGTAAAACTATTTTTTACAGTTGCTGCCGACACTATATTGTAAATCAAAATTTTTAATACAACTAAAACACATAATATAATAATTACAAGAGACGGTGGACTTACAAACACGCGCAGGCAATCTTTTTTTCAACGTTGGAATTAAGGCTATTAAAATATTTAGTATTAACCTTCAATATAGATCAAAATATCGTAGGACACTGTATATTATAAAAAATTGTGTTCTTCACTCTCAAAGTCAGCTTTCCACGTTTTTGAATATACTAGTTTTTGTATTTAAAAAAGAAAAATTACAAAATCTTGTCCTTCATCGTAATAAAAATTCGTGTCGTTGGTCATATTTTTTAAATTAATTGCAATTAAAGCGAAATTTTAGATGCCCTTAAAGATATATTTTTAATTAAAACATGGTCCCTATTTTTTATTTTCCGTAAACCTTCATAAATCCACTTAAAATTAATTTGAAAAGCTTTGAAGATGTTCCTAAAATATCGTTTAAAAGCTCGTCAGATCTAAGGTATTAAACATGTAAATTTAAAAAATCTAAAAGTTGTAGAGGCCAGGAGGGCTCCAAGAAGGCCACACCACCTGGGTCCGTCCTTTAAAGAGTCAGGGTAATTTTCTTTCGCATTTCGCGTGCCTCCCAAAAAGGCGTTTTTCTTCATTAGACGGTTTAATTTTTCCTCACTGCATACATAATCAATAAGCCTTCTTTTCTTGTGCCATAATTTTAATATTTAATTTATTTCTAATTTGAATGTTGAATTATGCATTCTTTCTGGGTGTTTCTTAGAGCCGTTGCATATTCAGTGTACTCTCCTCTAGAGGGGGGTTGCTCTTTAGTTTTCTATATGGGGGCAAGCAGAGCACATATAATTTTTTAAACCCTTTAATAGAGAACAACTACTTACAAAAATCTTAAAAAAAATTAAATGAACACTAAACATTCTTCTTAGATGAGCATATTTTTAGAGAAATAGAAAAAAAGCTGTCTCTGGAATATTGGATGTCTATTGCTTTGAAATATGTTGCCAACTCCTTCATAAAATCTATTGAAAATAATTAGGGGGTTCTAGTCCGTTCTTAATTTTTTTTTATTTGCCGCAATAAGCAGACTTCATATTTATTAATATGAGTGTCAATGAGGCCCAATTATATTTGTTAATAGATCATTGCACTGCTGTCAGACTAAATTTTAGTTATTATTCTTTACACTGAATGATAGAAATTTGTTTAATATTAGGTATTATTTCGGTGAAACTACAAACAATTTTGGTTGAACAAAATAATATCAAAAAGGTGTAATACCTCAAAAGAAATATGGATAATAACATACAGAATAGAAAATGGTATATCGAGAATATTTTACTCACTTGTGTTTTTTATCCATTCTAACAAGTATCGTCCATAGCATTCGGCATATAATTTTTCATGTAGAAACTAGTAGATCATCCAGTTCTTAGCTGCTGTTTTTTTATTTGAAATGAATCTGCAGGCATATAGAAATCAATACATAACCCGTGTAAATAAATTATAAAAGCAAAACACAACGAAATTTACGAAATCTTAAAAATCACATTTAGTCCTTTTAATTTAGAAACTAAAATAATAAACAGAAGCCGTCGAGACACAAAGGCTTTGATTTGCATTTTTTATTACTATGTAAATCACTTTAAAAATAAGTAGATAGTTATGTCTATAACATATAAAGTACCGACAACACTTAATATTAATGCGACATATGTATGCACACCACAAGTTTTGTGGTCAACAGTAGCTGCAAATAAAAATGTCAAATAATATCATATTTATTGTGGTTGGTTTATAACAACCAATGATGCATTTTAGATAAGATATACGAACCAATTTATTTATATACAAATTATTCATTTTTTCAACCATTTTTTACAGTTCAGACGGCGAAAAAAGGTCACCGCGGCAAGGGAGCCCAGTTTTCTGCGAAACCATATATTAGGAATACAATATCTCTCTTAATGAGTATGTACGAGTCCAAACGATTATAAAAATTTGCCATGCACTAATTGATTTATTTTATGAATGGAATGCAGAATTCACGTTTTTTCAGCGGGTCTTCCTTATCCGATTAGACAGTAGTGTAGAGATACTGAAAAGTTCGATCAAGAGGCTTTCAAGTAATAGATTAGGATCGAGTAACCATTTTCAGTATATGTTCCAGTAGAAGCTCTGTATAATGCTGATCAATAATTAACGCAAAAATATTAAGAATCCTTATACTTAGGAAGGAAATAATCCATCCTGGTGCTGCATGCTGATGTTAATAGATGTAACGGCACTGGATACAAAATAATCTTGAACTGATTTATTGGAAATATTTTTATTTACATTGTTCATCTATTATTTATTCATCTTTCTTATCTATTCATTTGTCTCTTCATCTATTAACCACACCTCTATGATGTTGATAATAGGCATTTACTATATTTTATAGTAACATACTCAGTTTATAAGTGAGGATTGGGTAAAACATGTATGATAGTGTGGAACAAAAATGAAGAATTCTTATTTTATTTTAAAAAGTTCAACTTTCCAAAAGTATCTTTATATGTTTTCTTAAAAATGTTTTCTTAAAATGTTTTCTTAACCGCCTCTCAAGATACCGAAGTAACTCTCAGAAAATCCTAGGATTTTGTGTTGTGTAAAGAGAGACGAGGCCCTACAGTTTATTTTGGAATCCGACCACATCTAGGGCATCGACAGTTCGCTTCCATCTTAATCCGAAACAAATTACAAATAAAATTACTTGCTCCGGTATGGATTCGAACCATCGATATTCGGTACCGAGTCAATAGCTATAAGCGCTTTACCCACTCGACTACCATGCCCCCTATATACTACAGTATATTTTCCATTTTTTGTTCTTTTTTAATTTCAAATGCAATCTTACGCCTCTAACCGACCTCTAATTATAAGAGAGAACGGTTCTTCGCATTTTTAGATCTATGTTTTTTTTTAACTTCTAAAGCACTAACAGTGTTTTTTATTCATTTATTATAATTGCAAATGAATCTGGAAATTTTAGTATTATATCTAAAAGTTTACTTAATTGTACTGTCTTACTTTTATACTTATCAATCTTTATTAACGGCCTTTTTCAATCACGGGTAACTAGCTTTGTGTGAGAAAAGAGGCCGGGCTCTAATGTTTATAGTGAAACCGAAAAAAACTTTTAACAAAAATTTAATTAAAATTCGTTTCAGAAGCGAGCTAAAATCGCGCTGCTGAGCTCATTTTTTCGACTAAATACACTAGCGACTGTGCTACTGTTACCATATCACTTTAGTGTTTTCGGGATTTTTGTATTTAGATGGATTATTCTTACAAATCAAAATTCAATAGAATCTGAAAAAAAATGATGCATGTAAAACATATCACTGTGATTACTAATTAGATATGCATTAGTTTCACATCTGCATTATACACATCTTAATTTTGGTATCCACCACTGTGCACTTTACATTTTTCACCTCACCCTGTATCATTTTTATTTACAAAAGAAATTTTTTTTATAGACCATTTTCAACGATTTTAAAGTTTAGAAAAGCATTGCCTTTGCAACTACCCCACTTGACCCTATTCTTTCGAGTAGTAGGGGGGGTTGCTTCTTAGTTATCTATGTATGATATGAACACCAGTGGGTGTCTAAGTCCTCATATACGGTCATCATTGGGTCGGTCTCCGGAAATCCTTCTTTCTTGGCGTCTTTCGCGCCGCGACTCCCGAATATAACGGTGCTTTAAATTGTATGAAACATACATGAGCTCTGCCCTCCCTGAATATATACCGGGCCGTAGTTTACAAATGAATACAGCTATTGAACTTACTTATAATATCAATGTGGTTTTCGTCTTCGTCTCTCGCGCTCACTGCCAGCCCTTCTTTCTCTCTTATTAGGAACCAAATCTAAACCTCTTTCCAACGGCCATACAGAATGGCCATATTAACTTGATAATTAGGTATGTTATCCGACTTGCAGATGAGCGAAAGCTTGGTGGATGGAATAAAAAAGTGTTTTGCCCCCTCTTTGAAGCAAGATACCGCGGTATAAAATTGGGAAGGGTGTCGTTGATGGCACATTCAGGCGTCGGTCGCGTCGTCGTCGGGTCTTGGTGGTACTTTGGACGTCTTCGCCGTGGAGTCGTCGGCCACCAGGTCACCTCCAGGTGGCTAACCTCACTTATTTGCATATTTGTTTTTTATATTCCAATATAAGTGATAATTTTTGAGATTGGAACACTATTTATTTTACAAATAAATTGTGATTTGTATGATTTTTGGTGATATTATTATTGTTGATTAAACTTGGTGAAAAATTAATTGTGCCTGTGGTTTTAAGTATAAAATTAAATGTTACCTGCAGAGTTTTTTTTTTTTTGGTTACTATGTTTACGACGTGAAAGAGTGAGGTTATGTGTTTGATAAACACGCACGACTGAACGCCATCTTGGAAGATGCTGTAACCACATGATGTTGGATGTTATATGCCCTTGAAATAAATTCCCTTCTTCTTTAAAAGTGACTGCCTCTGAAAAATTATGAATAAGACCATTTTATAAATAATAATTTAAAACCGCCTTGACAAACCAGAAACAACACAAAGCATTTAATAAAAAATACCGAAAATTCGGCAATATATTATACTCCAAAATTTTTAGGTAAACATAAAATATAACTCATATTTTCACACTGCATTTATGAACATTTCTTATTTGCAATGTTATCGACAGTTTATGCAACGATTGCAACGACCACAAAGTATACCCTATTCATAGTTGTCTACAATGGTTAGGTTGTTCCTGAGGATTTCACACTCTTTCTGGCAGGAGACGAAGTCATATACCTATACATAGCTCAGACTCCTGAAATAACTTTGACATTTTATAGAATTATTGCTTAAGTATATTTTATATAAAGCCTATGTAAAGCATAAAATAATAATACATTAAAATAACTTTTTCTCTCTTACCAAAATTGCTCATTGTATAAAATATTTAGAAATTTATACCTGAATTTCATACACATACTAGTACATAAATTCTTCATCAAAGGTTTATTCCCATTAATATATGAAACACCTATTTTAGATAAAATAACAAAAAATCATAAGAAAAATTGACTTCATATAGTTTTAATTTATTTTGACTACTAATATATCTCAGCTATTTGGAAACCACTTGGAAAATCCAGCATTACATCTCAAGTATGTATGAATAAAAAATTCTGTTTAAGAAAAGATTCAACTAAATGAAAACAGCAACTATAAAACTTTGTTAAATTATGTATAAATAATATTTTCTCTGAACTATTTATTTTGGAATAATCAACTTCATCAACATTACAAAACAACAAGTTAAAATAATTTCAATCAGAAATTATGAAAAAAATTAGAAATCTCAGCGAAATTTCCAACCGTTAGAAGCAGGTAACCATATTTTACAATACTCTATACCAGGCATGTCAAACTCGTTTACCACCAATAATTATACATCAAACCGTGGGACATACTACAAAAAAAAAAAACTCGAATTAAAGAAATACGCGTAAACTACTTTTTTTCACTAATTTTAAATATATAAACCTAAAATAGTCTCGGCGGGCCACAGACCACTTGTCGACGGGCCGCATGCAGGCCGCGGCCCGCGTGTTTGACATGCCTTTCCTATACCAAATTGAAGAATTTTTCTAGATATTTAGGAATTACCGTTGTGGTATTATTTTTTTTACCATTTTTTAAAAAACTTTACAATAATTTCAAGTACGGTTAGTTTAGATAAACTAAAAAAGTAATGTAATCGATTTAAAAATCTTTCTTAAAAAATTTCTTTTTAAATTGTTTGAGCCAAAAATGACAATGTTGTGTATTTTTGGCCTTAAAATGTTGACGTTTCGGAAAATCACTTATTTCCGTTATCAAAATTATAAAAAACTGAAAGGGAAGAAAAAATGACGGATTAAATTAGTCTACTGTCTGTCTCCTGTAAACATATAATTTAACATCAAAGTATAAGCATAATATCGTTAACTAGAAAATTTAAGTAAATTTTATTTTATAACGATATTTATGATCGACTTTTGCAATGCCTTGAATTATTTACCCTTAATGAGGACGTAAGTCGAAATTACTCGGTAACAAAATAAAGAAATAAATAAATAAGACAAATTTTCGTCAACACTTTTCAAAAATTGCCCAGGCATTAGCAGATTGTATCAATTATGGTTTTTTTTTTTTTGAGAAGAGAAAGTGTTTTAAAAATTTGTCATGCGATCCTTAATGTGACTAAATAAAATTCAGAGCTAGCAAAATTCGTGTCGTTATATTTACGATGAAAGGTTTACAACAATACAACCTACTGAGATTTTTATTTATAGGTACTAAGAATTTAATACACGTACTCGATGATTTACATTCCTTTACAATATATAGATACTATATCATGTTAACAATAATAAAATTTTTATTTTCACCATCAGATAAGTAATTGGAATGAATTATGAAACTTGATATTTTTACCCCACACAAGAATCTATCTTCTCCTAACTGAAACAAAATTTAAAATCACTTTTAATAAAAAATTTGATAATTATATGTACATTTGTTTTTAATATTTGTGAAACTACACTTCGTTTCACAAAATTAACATTTTTTGAATTTAATTCAACTGGGCTAATTTTATTTCTTTGTCAACATATAATTGTGACAATTAATTCTTAATATTGTGCATTATTTAGTTTGACCTACATTCATCCAGTTTATGCAGACTATTTGTTTTAAGTGGGTCACTTAAAATATGTAGCCTATTTTTAAAGTTTATTAATGAAAGTTGTACATAATTTCTTGGAGTATCTTACGTTTTAAACAAATTATCATTCCAAAGCCTACTTGTTCTTATGACGAAAACACTGAAAATGTACAGTGTTTTAAACATTTGTAATTCTTTTAGAAGAGATATAATTTTTTAACGAAGTTACGCAAAGTGGACAAATGCGAATTATCCAGTACACAAACTGGATGATTACCATATCCAGATGATGATATTACACAATTTTGTTGTGGATAAATAGCTTCTCCATTTCACAAACTGGATAAGAAAGGTGTCCAGATAGTGAAACAAAAAATTTCAATATATTTCAAATGGCCCACTTAAAAGAATATATTATTTAATTACGTTTAACATCAAAATAACATTTTTCTATTTTATTACAAAAGCATTCAAAAATATAAGTTAGTTATGGTATCATATTTTTTGATAATATGTTAGCAATATTATAATAGGATAAATAAAAAGGTGTCGGTGTTATATATTGTTTATATTTTATTGTCTAAATGTTATTTGTGGCATCCTCTTAATTTTTCTCTTCTTTCTTGGGACTTACGTATTGAAAATGAATAATTCCTCTAAGTTTGATGAAAAAAATACAATTACACAGTATGACACTGAAAAATTAAATCTCTGCGCCTGTGACTTTACGTCGTAGGGTGTTTTATGCAATTAGAATTAAACAAAAAAATAATAGTATAATTCCCTAACGGAGACGAAATTTGTTTCGTTTTTCAAAGTTTTTTAGCTTTTGTAAAATAAGCACATCGTGAAGCTTCACACATATATTATTTGTTTAATATGATACTAATAGGTGCTTATATAGAACTATACATAGAACTACACAATATATATTTTGTTCAATTCTTTTTTCAGCATCGATAACCACATTGTATCAAAATCTAGAGAACAATTAGATACAGACTTATCTTCATTTAGTAATGTTATTGTTAATATATAAATTTTTCTTTTCTTACTGTCCCAAGGATATTCGCCAATTTTCGATTTTCAATTTTAACCTTCCTAATATAATTTTTATACACTCTAATTCTTAACTTAAGAGGTCTTGATGATTTTCCCATATAATGGAAAAACGGAACATAAAAACCATAAACACAGTTTTTTGAATGTCTCTCTCAAATTTCTCTCAGTCTCAAAATACTACTCGCTTGAGACACTGTCCTAACATAAAACTTATCACCAACAAGACGTAATTTTTCAGATAAACCATGCACAAAAGGAAATATTGTAGAATATTGATATTCAGATTGCTGTTGTACTAAATTATTAAATACATTTTCAGTATTTACTAAAGTTCTGTCAACAAAGATTTCAAGACATTCATTACTTATTAAAATATCTTTGAAATTATTTCTCATTGTTTAACATTTGATCGTTAAATGTAACTATTTTTACCCTGTCATATAAACATTTTGCAACAAACATTTTAACATTAATTGCCTGGTTATAGATTTAAAATTTATATATTTGTTAGTAGTATTTTTGGCATACACTAGTTTCAAGTGCGTTGTCGATTTTATTAACCACAACTTCCAAGAAGAGTAATTCATTATTATTTTCTAATTCCAAAGTGAATTTAATGGAAGGTACTTTATTGTTAATGTTTTCTAAAAGATTATATAAAACCGCTGCCAATTACTTGGGGATCAAACTTCCTCACCGTAGTAAAACTCTACGTGTGGAGTTTATAATAAAAGTAATTTTTAACGTTTCAAAAGAGTCACATTTTTTTACGTTTCAAAAAAGTCGCATTTTGACGTTTCAAAAAAGTCACATTGGTGGAATGGCGCTAATATTTTTTTTAGACATTGGGACCGATTTTGCTCATCAACGACCTCAATCTCTTCCTTGAACTCTAAATGTGTGTACCAAATTAGAAAGCTTTATCTCAAAAATTGTAACTACTATCGCGAACCACACAGATACACATACAGAAAATTTTTTCTGTCTGAAATTTTATGTATCGTCATAATTCGTCGAGATTCGTCCAGAAATGCAATAAAAATTTTCAAAATTTTTTTCACGAATACGTAACTTCCTCACTTTGAGGGGTGAGGAAGTAATAATTCAATATTACGAGGCCAAATTGCAAAAATATCATTAACATGTCTCCACCAAATAACCGGTTTGTGTAGACAATTTGATATACAATTGCTTTCAAAATCCTCTATATTATGTTACTTAGTAATGGAGATGATGATAGTTATATCGAAATCCTGCTGATAGAATTCATTATCTAAATGAAAATAAGTTCTCTTTACGCAAACAGTCAATGTTTTGTATTTAATTATTACTAAAATTTCATCCACTGGGGCAATAGCGAGAAACTAAATACATCAAAACTCATCATTAGATGTCGATCATAAATATTAATATCATAAAGTTTTTTCAACAATTAATTTTAATATACGATTCGGTATTACCAGAAAGTAAATTAACAATTTTCAGTAAAAATTTTGCTAAATTATGGCACGGATAATTAATATAAGAACATATAAAAACATATAATAAACATATAAAAAAACTTATAAAAACACCACAGATATTAGACAATTCCCAAATCCATAGCCGAGGCTGCAGGGGTGAGGGTTACACTTATGAAGAATGCAGACACATACCAATTCCCACCAATAATGCCAGAGCCAGTGGCGGGATTCGAACCCGCAGGACAATGGAAAGATTATCTAATCACACTTGCCATTGTGTGCTCTAGCCTACTACTCTACCGAGCTGGTGAAATAGAGCTGACAATTGGTTTTTAGTCTTAAAATAATATTGTTTTATGTATTTTTGGTACGCCATAAAGGTAAAGGGTTTACTATAATGAGGAGTAATCTTTCTGCGTTCAAAATCGTTAAACTCATTTTTGAATTTAAAAAGCGTTCTTATTTTCAAGGAATTTTGCTTGATTCTATTTAATTTTGAGTAAGATCGTTTACTGGATTCACAATTTTTTAATCATATACATTAACATCTAAAATTTTACTGTGTTATTTTTCTTTATCAGCTGATAGATTTTTGATATTTTGATTATGTTTCAAATATTAAATTGACTGTTTTTCTTCTGAAATTATATTATCGTTAACTTTGCATTGCTTCTCTAATGCAATTTTTGACCTTACGCAATATTCAGTCAATGGTACTGTGTGCAATTTTTTTATTGCTCTGTAGATTTTGGTACAACGTAGTTACCGATGTTAAAAGAAGAATTGAACAAAATTAATATTTTATAACGTTTTAAGTATCAAGTTCTATATAAGTATATGTATCCTATAAATAAATAAGATGTGTGTCAAGCTTCACACTAGACATATTTTACAAAACCTAAAAACTTTAAAACAGGAAACATATTTCGTTTCGGAAACGTTAGAGAATTACTTTTTTGTTTTATTCTAGTTGTAAAAAACTGTTTCTTTGATGTAATATCAAACTAGGGAACTGTATTTTTTTAGGTAATCAAGCTTACAATTAGAAGAATTATTCATGTGGTAGTAAGTCCCAAGTTTATATTTTGTTGTTATTTTAGAGCACGGTGAATTTACTACGCACGCACTTATCTTTCTATTAATTATGAAATTAATTAAAAGCTACGTTGTGGAACTATTAAATTATTGCAGTATAATGAGCAATTAATTAAGTTAAAAACGTTTGTTAAAAACTCTTTTTTATTACTAGTAGATAATAATCATGAGAACATTAACAGAGTCGATTTAACTTGTGTCGTGTAAATCAAAAAATCTATCATATTATCAAGCGCATTCGGAAAGTAATTTGAAATGAAAATATTCGAGGTTTAGGGCACTAGAAATCGTACGTCTACGTTAATGAAAATTACACAATACATATTCATATGATATTTAATAAAATTCCATTAAAGCAAAACGTCCAAATAAGAAAAAACGCATTTTTTAATGAATAATTAGTTATACTGTACTTACTCAAATGACTTTTCTAGTAAAAATAGTATACAAATATTCTAATTAGGAAAATATATTTATCCACATTTAGAAACACACAAATATATGCCTCAAGATATTTAAAAAAAGAACACGCATTTAGCAGAATATTCTATTTCACTGGAACAATGTGATGGTGATGAAGCCAGAACACCAAATATCGTATTTTTGGCCTCACCATTATACGCTAATCGAAATGAACAAAATTTCCTTCTTATAGAGTACATTCATAGAACTTATTAGTTTTTTCGGATCGTGATAGTTATTACCTTCACATATGCACTAATCTTTAATAAGCGCTAAACTTATTTTTAAAATATTTTTAATATTTTTTTATGAAAAGTGTTTTCTTTTAAATGTCGATGCATTATCCTATTTATTGTACTAATATTTAATATCTGCAACAAATATGGAAAATGAACAAATTTTTCAAATGAATTGCTTGTAGCAGATTAGTTTATTTCCTTTGACATATTTATTGATTTAATTTAAAAAGTGTTACAAATTGGTTATAAATTTGTGTATATAAACATACTAAGTCTTACATTATAATTTCATATGCTACTTCATAATTTAAATATTGCGAATAGTCCGACGGCTGACATCTTAAATTGCAAAAAAGGCCTCTGCCATTAATTGGCCGCCTTGCCAAATAACCTAGAGTAATAAGAAAACGCATAAAATTTATTTAATTTTTGACCTCTTCCGGTGCTCTTCCCTTTTTTTACTCTAGTAGGCTTGAAGTTTTTTTTTATATTAGTGGCAACAATATTAATGTTTTCAGCGGTGTCAGAGGCCGCGTTTATGACACCAAGCAGTAACTAAAAAACAAAAAAAATTTTTATTATACATACTCTAGTATATAGTGTATATAATCTACTAATTTTCAATAAAAAATTCATAATATTATGCTGGATTATTTTCTTTTGCTCATCGAAGCATTGAAGGCCGAAATTAGACGTTATATCAACGAAATACTGCCACATGTATGCAACACCGTTATTCAAAATTTCGCCACAATAGTATGCATGTGCCAGCAAAGCCGTGGCGGCCATTTACCAGATGTGTTGTTTCATACATAACTCCCAAATGTTTACATTATAACTCAATAAACATTTCAATACTTTGCTACAGAAAACCATGTTTTATTGAACCTTGAAAGATTGTGCTCTTATCGAAACACCCTTTAAAATCTTAGTTAGCAGGCCGGTCGACTACTGGAATTATACACAAAATGACTATAATTCCAGTAGTCGACCATCGTCATATTTTCAGAGAGATAGAATTGATATTACTTAACAGTTTATAAAAATAAGACAGCATAAAAATCAACCAAAACTAGTAGTCAGCAACTTCAGATAGTCACGTTTAAACCAATGGCCGACTATAAATACTATAGGCGCCACACATGGCAAAATACGCAATTTAGATTAACAATAATGAATTTTTAAGTTGTTGTTTCAAAAACGAAGCATTTAGACATACTCAATGATAACCCAAATTCCATACCCATTTCTGTTGTGTTGGTACTAAGAAATATCCCGAGCGAGTTCAAAACTGGCTGTTGCCATCCAATTCCAATTTAAAACATTCATCGTGCATAAGGTAGAAAGGCCCTCCTGCATAAGGAGATTACCCTAGCAGTGCTTTTCAATATTGAGGGAGCCTCGATAAAACGGACTACTACTATCTGCGATGCTCTTCGGGCTGGTCAGATGGGTGAAGTCTGCGCTGGAAGAGAGACGAGTTAATGCTGCTTCAGGAGACTGTCAATTGGAGGTCGGGGTGAGGAGCTGCTGTCCACAAGGCAGCGGCCTATCACCCCATCTATGGTGTCTATTAATGGAATGTCTCTTGAGCGCCTAACTTCGGATGGATTCTATGTGCTGGCATATGCGGACGACGGGCTGGTCCTAGTGACCGGCCACTTCCTAAACGTCGTTTGCAACAGAACGCAGGTAGCCTATAGAATTATACAAAGATGGTGCGACGAAACAGGTCTCTCATTCAATCCATCCAAGACTGAGATGATCCTTTTCACCAAGAGAAGAAAAATAGAGGATACTAGGGCACCAATCATGTATGATATACCTCTCGCGCTTGCGCAGGAGGTTAGATATCTGAGAGTGACCCTAGATAGTAAACTGTCATGGGGGCCGCAGATCGACAACGCCATCAAAAAGTCAACTGCAACCTTCTGGCAAATGCACCGTGCGGTAAGTAGGAACTGGAACCTCAACCCACCTATCCTACATTGGCTGTATACGGCGGTCATCAGACCGAGGCTCAAGTATGGATCTGTAGTTTGTTGGCTGAGCGTGGACAGAGTGATCACATCCCGAAAGCTGGCAAAAGTCCAGAGACTAGCCTGCCTAGAGATCACTGACGCAATGAGGACGACACCGGCAGCTGCTCTAGAGGTTCTGTTAGGCTTGTCAACGCTTCCCTCGTGGATTTTTATCCCTCTTTAGGGAGGCTATGGCAGCCTATCTGAGAATGCGGGATTCTGGGAGCTGGCAGTGTTCAGATAGAGCTGAATGTCACGCAGTAATTGCTGGACTGGCAGAGAGGGATATCCCCATCTCTGTCCTAAAGGTGAGAGAAGTGAAAGATCAGTTAAGGTTAGAGAGGAAATATACTCTCACTCTTCCCAGAAGGGAGGAGTGGAGAGAAGGAAGGATTGACTTCCCCTCGGACTCTCTGGTGTGCTACACAGAAGGATCTCGTGTGGCCACTAGATCATCCTCCGGGGCTGGAATATATCTGGAAGGCAAAGGAGTACAGGAGAGCTTTGCTCTAGGTTCGTACACCACGGCTTTCCAAGCAAAGATTAACGCCATCCTAGCGGTGGCGGGTAAAGCTGAGTTTAGGAACGGGGCAGAATAGATGGTATATATCTGCTCCGATAGCCAGGCTGCTCTAAAAGCGGTGTGCTCCCCAGGACAAGATTAGTTCTCGCTTAGGAGTATGGGGACGACCTAGAATTGCTTGCCAGGCATAAACAAGTGAGACAGGTGTGGGTCCCGGGACATTCCAGATTTCCAGGCAACGAGAGGACCGATAAATTGGTTAGACTTGGAGCCGAGGAGCCCTGTCAAGTGACTGAACCTATGTTAGGCATTACAAGAATGCAGGTCACGACGGCCCTCAACAAGTCACTGAGGAAGCATTGTAGGACAAACAGGGCCTGCAGGCAAAATCGACATTTTGTGGCGAGGCCTATCACATCGGCCTGGTTACTGGGTCGGAGTTGGAAGACTCTAAATCTGCTAATCGGAGTTCTGACAGGCCACTGCAGACTTAAGGAGGCATCTATCATTGATAGGTATTGAGGAAGACCCTACATGTCCAAGATGCGGGAGTGGTGAAGAAATATTTTACCACTTCCTGGGACATTGTAAAGCGTTTGGGCGCCTGAGACATAGTATATTCGGTTCTGAGGTGCTTCTAAAGGAGGAGATGAGCTCCCTCGTGACATCCTGACCTTCATAATAAGATCGGAAAGATTCGACGAGGGACCAAGAGAAGCACATGGCTGAGGGGACAGCTGAGGGTTGGTAAAAAAGGGCCCGACTGCGGCCTACTTGCCGGGCATCAGCCTCCCCCCACCATTACCATTACCATTACAATTTTACTATATTGCGGATATATTTACTGTTAATGAATGCTCCATGGATATTAAAAATGGACTATTTTCATATAGACAGATCCTTTCACCTCCTTCTGCACCTAATATCAACTAATACCAAGCAATAATATATTTTTTAATGAAAATACATTTTTGTTCATTCAAATAGTGCATTTTGTCGTGTGTGGCGGCGCAAATAAAAATTTACCAATGTCCTTGGCTTTAATGATGATCTTGGATGGCAGGAACCAGCTGAGGGGACGATCCATCTCTACTAAAATAGAACTGAGGAAGACTATATTTCTTTGCTGAAACATCAACCAGACCGTTATCTTCTAACGGCTGGCCGACTATTGCTAGGGAAATAACCGATATTAAATTGTTTGTGGCCGACCACTGGGCATTTTTCGCAGTTTTTGATTTTTATGAAATATAAGATTAGTTGCAACAAGTCCCCCAAAATTTTTATGAAATATAAACAGATTTATATTTTCTCAAAAAGTACATATAGATAAGATCGCAATTAAAATATGAATACCCATAGGTCTAATAAAACGGCAAGGTGCATTAAAATGTTAAGATGTTATTATATAAAACTATATTGACTATATTATATATACAGTATTAAGTGGCCCACTACTGGCGTATTTACTGAAAAAAATGTTAGGTTCCGGTAACACGTAAAGTTATTGAAAATTCGTTTGGCCCAAACATCTAACTGGATATGAATGTTAGTTATAGTATCGTTTCAGATAATTTTAAGAATCAAAAAATATTGCTTGTATTTATTTCCCATCAAAATTGCGTCTTGATCAAACACAGCTTATTTTTGAGATTTCATCCTTTTTCAGGCCATATACAAACATTATTTGCCCAACCATTGCCGCTTTCTAGGCATCAAGCTACGCTTTAAAATATTGGTCATCGTGTGTTAATACACATTATGCTCTGAATTATGGATGAAAGTTTAATGTAAATCGAAATCAATATATTTAGTAAATTGAAAACATATAAATCTACTAAAATATCGAAAGGTTTGAATTCATTAACAATTCTCCGTATCAGTTCCTCATTAGTATTGATTATGGTATTGATTTTAAATTGCCCTATAATGCAAAAACAAGCTAGTGAGGTCTGGCGAACGTGCGGGCCAGTGGATAGGTGCATCTGCTACTTTACCAATGCACCTTTCTGGAAAATGAATATGCAGCTACTTTCTGGTCATTCTAGTAAAATGGTGAGGAGCATCATCATACACAAAAATCTTTGCCTTCTATTAATTGGGATATCCCTAAATATTTGAAAATGTCATTTGCTAAAAAGTTGTAGTACATCGATTCAGTGTACCTGGAAAAATTAAATATTCCACAAAATGATTACCCAGTGTGGCTGCCCAAATTTTACTTTAAACGTATGCTGATAATAGGTTACTTTTATGGCCTTTGGATTTTCACAGCTCAAAATGGGCAATGTCAGAATTAAATATCTCTTGCTTGGTAAATGTGGCTTCGTCCGTAATTATAATATTATCTAGAAAATCTGGTTGTGCCTGAAAGAATCCAAGCTATTCTTTCAAACACAACTTCAGGGAAATCAAGTGGCAGAGACTTATCTCCGGCTACCGGTTTTTGAAATTTAACGAATATGATATACATGTACCTGCTGCTTGTATGGTACTCGTAGGATAGTGATTTAGGTGACATATTGTGAGAGCTAATTGTCTAGCACTAATTGTGGGATCACAAATTAATTAAGATATTAATTGTTAGTAAGTCAGGCCTCTGAGAATGTTATTATGCTAAGAGGTTTTAAAATATATATTATTATTTAAAGTAATATAATAGTGATAATTGATAAACATAATCATTTACCAGGTTCGCAACATTACATTGCAGCGTATTTGATTGATTGCTTCGTAATGCTTTAATATTACATCCTGGCTGAAGTTTCAGGTTATTATATTAGTCGCACTTAGATTATACTAATAAAGGATTGTCATTTTTTTAACACTCTATAGACAATTAGTTCGAGCGGTAATAATGTCGGTCTCATGATGCCATTGGTCTGCAGGGGCAGAGTAGCCAACCGTGATACGTTAGCAATTACTATGGGGAAATTCACACACACTGACTAACTTAATTATTGTCTTTAGCTTCGAATTGCAATTTGCCAAGATCAACTTTGCAGTCGCTATTCGAAATAATATTATAGAGGACAGAGAGGCAGATAAGCCCACCTCTTACTCAAACAGTTTGGTACATTTTAGTTGATACATAGTATATGTCTTAATGAGTAAGGTTTTTTTTTACATTTCAGTTGGTTTTGAAAATATGTAACCTATTAATTACTATCCTATGTAAATGGTAATTTAAAGTTCATTGTAAATTTAAAGCGATTTATGAAATTCATAAATTTAATGACGGATTTGAATATTTGTATTCTAATTTCTTTGAAAAACACATAAAATTCGTACAACTTTAAGTACATATTTCCTAACAACAGCTTGAACAACATATATTCGAAAACACCAGTAGCAACAAAACAAATTGTTTTGTTAGGATTAGATTACGGTCTATCTAGACGTTTCATGTAAATGATAAAAATTGAATTTACTGGAAATATATTCATTGAGATTTATTAAATTTGAACCCATCATTTTGCTAATATATTTCGCTAATTTGGTCAATTGTAGTTGGAGATTAAATAGCCTACTTTTTTAAAGCATCCTTTACAGCGCAATCCCCCCATACTTTTTACGAAGGGATTGAGATAATGAATAAAAACTATGTGAAATTATTTGAAAAATATTTCTACAATTGGGTTGATTTGACGTCGACTTTGATAAAAATGGTGTCGCAACACCTATCAACTCTATGTTTCAAATTTGGTGAAATATCTGATATGGCCAACACATAACTTTCTTATACCAATATATATTATCCTGACCTAAGAAAATCATTCTCTTTAATTCTTCACTTACCTCAATTAAATTTTAATAGTGTATCTTGAAATGTTTCATTAAAATTTTTAAATAATTAAAGTTGAGCGTCAATCGATACTGTCAATAATAATTCATGTCATACATTTCTTCTTATCGATATTGACATTTTTGTAACTAAATTAGACATTTCAAATTTCAAAGTGCTAAATTTATCCTAACCCCATTTTATGAAGTCAAATGTGTAAAAAATTTTAGTTTACATCAGCTTTATTTTAGTACTTGGAAAATATATATAGTAGATATGATTTACAATCTGTTATCAAGACAAATTCTAAAGACAAATACAAAAAAAGTTTGGGTCCCGTGGACCTCCTTTCAGCTGACCAATTTTGATTATCACCGAATTTATCATTATCTTTGGTCTTTAGAACATGTGTACCAAATTTGAAAGCTTTATCTCAAAAACTATGGCTGCTATCACGATACTACAGATATGCAGACAGATTTTTTCCATAAAGTTATGTTTTTTCATTATAATTCGTCGAGATTCGACCAAAAATGCAATATTTTTTTAAATTTTTTTCCCGAAATTATACCTTTTTCTTTTTTCATTCATTATATCTCTTCTAGTGGTGCCACATTCACCAAGTTTAATGTGTCATCCAAAATGTTCTTAAACATCTTAATTTGGGAAGCCTCCCATTAGTATTTTTTGAGTTATCGTGACCACACACACACACACACACACGCACGCATGCACGCACGCACGCACGCACGCACGCACCACACGCACGCACGCTCGCTCGCTCGCTCCCTCCTTCACTCACCCACTCACTCACCCACTCACCCAACCAACCACCCACCCAAACAAATTAAAATACTAAGATAAAGAATCTCAAACGTCCCGACGGAAGACATCCTTTTCAAAAATACTAATCACCCCGAAAGAATGTATAACAGACCAAATTTTATACAAAACCTTTTGTTAGTAGTGAATATACATTTTTTTGCATGAACATATCAATTATCAGAACATTCGATGCTGGTCCAAACATTCTCTATTTGTGCAAACAACTTGTGTTTCCCTTGAAGATCTTCAGAAGTTTCGCTGAAGATCTAGATTTATCTATATCTTCAGGAGCTACAAAAGTAAATGTTTGGCCTGTTATATTCGATAATTATATTGTGGGAACTTGATTATGTTAAAAACATAATAGAAAATTTTGATTTTAATAAGCACCGCGTCTGCATTTTTATATACCAGTTTACATTAATCCCTTGGGAAAATTATATGACTGCATACACTACTGATAAAACTGGATTAAATTTTTATTTAGAAACTATGCTATGATTCTATTTAAAAGGCATCTGCAATGCTTGATAAACAAAACCAGTTGACAGAAGGATGCTTATTTATTTCAGTTTATACTTAGAAAGTGGTAAACAAATAGTGAAAATAAATCAAAAGCCTCGTGACAAGTGACGAGAAGACAGTGACCTATGAAGTGCCACACGGTACAATACCTCGTCCTATCCTATACATCAAGCTACTTAGTTCAGAATCACAACTACTTACCGTTGATTCATGCGGTCTCGTAGTTTCTTAATATGACGAAATAGTTATTTTCTAAATTGAGAATACGTCAGTTCCAAACGACGCACAGTGGGGCCAACTACATAAAGAGTTGGCATAAATTTAAGGCCTCGTTGGATTTCCATGAAATTGGATACTTTAGAGTTTTTGAAGTCGCTGCCCAGATAACATTTTGAGTTATAATTTTTGGCTTTATATAACCAATTATTCGTGTAATGGTCGTAAAATGGTCTTAAAATTAATTTTAATAGCTGTAGGTCATCTAAGGGTCGTTATAAGGTTATACCCTTGACTATCGAAACTCCTTGTTGTATGAAGGTCATATGGTACGCTTAAAATGACTAATTGGACACTAAAAGTGGATGGTCTTAAGGCGATCGCTATGAGGGTCGTAAAGAAGTCGTTGTCATCTACAATACAACCCTTAACATGACTTAAGTAATATAGTTGTATAAGGGTCGTTAGAAAAATAGTATGACTTTATTATGACCATAGAAAGATAGTAGTACAAAGGTCATTAAAAACGTGATAAAACCTCAATAGGACTTTGAGACAAAATAGTACTTAAAATTGAAGGAATTGTAAAAGCGGTTATATTGATTTTGAATACAACCTCCATGTGACCCATAAATGACAATATGGCGTCCGAAAATTGATAGTAGTAACAGAAGTAATATTTACATTAAAAAACGACGTCGACACGATCCATGAACAGAAATATGGCGCTCAAAAAGTGGTAGTCGTAACAGAGGTTCAATACGACTTCGGTAAGATTCATGAATCATTAATAAAAATTGACCAATGTTAATCTATAGAAAAAAAGTACGAGAATGAACATCTCTTACAAAGTTTAAAGATGAGTTCATCCTCAATTTTTTTCAAACCTCTAAGCCCAACCAACCAGTTTTTAGATAAATGTAAGTAGTCAAAATTATATCCGACGATCCTTTTCTTTTTGATAAGCCCGGAAACCCAGTTTTTAGATAGATGCCTGCGTGTGGTCAAAATTTCGCTTGATTGCGTTAACCCCCACTCACTTAACTTTCTCCTGTATAGAGGCCTCAGAGCCTCTCTGGTTGCAAAAGACCCTAGAGACGGCTCTGATCGCGCATAACCTTAACACAGACAATATGATTTTACCAAATTTCATATTTTTTGCATGTATTATAATCAGGTAGCATGACTAGTAAATGACATCATGTGTGCTTATCTGCTTTTTCTACTTTTTTCACCCATGCGACGTCATGAAACCGTCGCAGATGTAAAAATAAGCCTCAAAGGTAGTTTCAAGCATGCAGACTGACAATATAGTCATATGAAATGTCAGTTAAGTCACGCAAACGGTGTGAACACACCATTGGGCAGTCGGTCATATTATTTCTGTATGAATGACCGTTTCAAAATATATAACGACTAGAGTAATTTAAAAACAGTCTACAATAATGAAATTTCTTAGTGGTTAATAGTTAGTTTCCTTCTTCTCTATAATTGTTTAAATAAATATTACATGGAACATAACCCCTAAATTAATTTACATTTATACTTTCAATATGGCTACGACTTTGTATGACTGCTTGGTAGTTTCACATATAAATTTGTAACTATTAGGTCGTAAGCAATTTCGGCAATATTTTATGTTGGAAATTTGGCGTCCATGCTTAACAAACAAAAATATAAAAATTCTAATTTAATTTGTAAGTTTATTACATAGAACTTTGATTATAAAATATATGTATTTCTTCGATATTATCAATTATACTCTATAAATATGTATACATTCTAACACTTTAAAACCCATATTTAAAATACGTTTGTTTTCTGATATAGTTTGATTATTTGTTTTATTTATCCCTACTGTAAACGGATGGATACAAGACATACGTATAGATATATATACTGATTCGTTACTTTCTTTTGTTGTGTTTGAACAAAAATCAGATCATAGGTCATATCGAAGTCATATTAAAGACTGTTACGACCTTATAATGACTCTATAACGACCTCTACATGACAATATCACAATCAATTCTTAGGAGACGACCTAATAGTTCTATAAAGGTCATATCCAATTAACTCGCATGAAAGTCATATGAAAAGTCGTGACAACCCTTTCCCAACCGTCCAAATTTGGTCATAAAAGGGTTATAACAAGGTCGTCACGTCTAATTCAATGTCAAGTCGTATTTTAGGTCATGACGACGTCGTTACGTTTCTTATAAGACTGAAAATGTACTTAGGTGATGCCGAATCTGATGCCAAAAATACAATATTCAAAATGGCAATACCCATATTATGATGCACAGTCGGGCCTATATACATATATGTACATCTCAAAATGGATGTTAATATAATACGGGTGAGGCCCGCATAATGAATACATAGCATGGACAGGTATTTTCCAATTGTTGGTCCTCATCAGCAAGACGTAGCTAAGATAAAAAGATAGGCACAACATAGCCAAAACGAAAGCAAAATGACACAAATGGTAACCGCTGACAGAAAGCCAATCGCTCATTTGTGGCTACAATTGAAAGACGACAGGACGACAGACAATGTCTGTCGCTTTTAATCTATTTCTAGATTGCGAAGTGTTAAGTTCTTATTTGTTTTCATATATAAAGTAATTATTACTAAATAAATGCCTCTCTCCTCAACTACGGTTATTGCTCAGGCGCAAACGTAATAATAATCAGTGAGTTTGTCAGTTTTTACGGACCTGAATGTTTTACCGGTTTATTGAGAATCTGGAGGTCCAAAATCGATCATGAGATGTGAATTCAAAGATAGCTTATAAAAAATACCTACAATATCGAGAAAGATCATGCGGATTCAAATCTGCAGGGCGCAAGGCCGTCCAGGATTGAAAAAAGACTTAGGCAAAAACGACACAAACGGAAACCACTGACAGGAAGCCAGTCGCATATTTGTGGCTGCATTTTAAATTAAGTATTGTTGCAATTTAAAACAGCAATTTTTTTACATTAAGATTCGTTTATAATTTGCAAATAAATCAAACATTCAACAGAAACATTTATTTAAAACAATTTTCTCTTAACAAAATACGTACTATACAATTTCATGTGTTTATATGTATACGTTAGTTTTTTGAGTATATTTTCACATAAAATATGAGTTTGACCTTAATCAGGTGTACTGTGTTCTTGCCTTTAAGATGCTTTAATTTTTTTGTACATTTATAAAGAAAGCTAATTACCTGATTAATCACGACAAAAATTAAATCGTGGAGATGTGTGAAAATAAACAGTTTGACTAACAAAAAATTTTAATATGTATAACGGAGAAACTATTATTTCTTTAAAATATCTACTAATGCCGTTTTATATTTTTACTTTGTTTTAAAAAATTAAATACATACCTCCAGGAACATGATCTATAGTAATAAAATGAAGATGACTTTTACTGAAATACACAAAGTAATTTAAATTTAAAAAGAGCGACACTAACACTTTCTACAAAGGAGAACTATCGACTGCTGGATCTAGGGATGTTCGGTACGTATCGATACTTCAGTGACGATGCTGATGGTGCGAAAATTCGATATTTTGTGTCAATATTCCAGCGGGTATTGATACGGTGTATCGATAAACTAATGTAATATCGTATCATATCATCGGCATTTAGAATGGACAGAGCGTTTGCCTTGTCAGAATCTGACCAGTACAGCAAACATTCAGTTGTCGGTATTCTAAACTCCGGAACGATTCATGATACCCAACATCATATAATTCGGAAGGCGGAACCAGAAAGTCACAAGATATAGGTTTAATTCCCCACAGCCAGACGAGCAACCAATCACTTTATAGAATTTAAATATCTTAAGCCGTTATCTAGTTATAAGGAATTGCTGCTGACGGGAGATATTATATATTTCATATTATTTGATGTTGCATATTTAATACCCGCTTGATAATTGCTCATGGGGGCTGCTTCTGTTTTTATTATGTTTTATATATCCCATATGCACGCCAGGGCCCTGTATAAATTTCTGTGACCGCCGCCTATACTTGAGAGAAACGAGAGCCGTAATGGTGGTCATTTGATCTATTGGGGGTGGCGCCCTAACACTGACGCCCCAGAGCCTGTTAACGGGGTCTCTGTCAATGCGGGGTAATATGACCTTCTGGGCGGACCTTAAAACAGGGGGCCTGGAGCCCTATGAGGGGCATTTTGGGGGCGAAGCCCGGTCTCAAGCATCGGTATACCTACTCCTTTTTCTATCGATATATTGAGTATCGATACTTTAGGTAACGATATTTTGACGTATCGATACTAAACGTTTCGATCTGTATTGATATGTAGTGTCGATACTTTACCAAGTACCCAATATCCCTAATCTAATTCAAAAACACTGACGTAGTTTTTCACGAAATACCAAAATACCATATACTGAACTCAATGCGCGTTTCTCCAACCAAGTTTGCATCATCTGGAGATTATTAAAACTAACCTTATGCTAACAATGTGTCCCATTTATATCTAAACTATACTAACCAATAAAGCGGGTTATTTTGATTAGCCCTCTGTCACTATTCATAATATTTTTACACTTTGTGATTTACAAGCTTTCAAATGCATCCAGTTATCTAGTATTTGTTACATTCTTAATTAAGCTTAAATTGCTAATATATATTTTTTGTTTTCAAACGCATGTTGGACAACTCTAGGCTTATCTGTTCTACCACATTTGAGATGGGCCATATGCTCATTGAATCTAGTTTGAATTAATAGTCGCGTTTGTCCAATATACTTTTAATTACAGTTCTTAGAACTAATTTCGTATATCTCCGACTTTTCGTTTGGTTCAATTTTGTCTTTGGGATTGCCTAAAAAGTTGTTTTAGTTTACTAATTCGAACCGTTATCGACAAGTACTAACTGATCCCAAGTACGCTCTACCATGACCCTACATATGAGTAGTCTTACTAATTAAAGTACTGTATTTCTAAATTTTGAGTTTATACCACTATTTTACTTACACGGCCCCACTATGCGACGTGGCAAATCTGTAGCAATTTTTTTTTCATGTGTAATATAGGTGTACGCATATTTGATATATCCATAGTCCAGGTCTTTCAGACATGTTAAATATATATTATTTCTTATGGTATGTTGAACCATTACAACAGATTCTTTCACTGAATCAGCAAAATAGTCTATCATTACTAGACACCGGGTAATTTCCATACTTGCAGGGTTGGTACATGGGGTAAGAGACATAAAGAGAGATAAAGAGATATAAACAATCATTTCGAGTGTCTGAACATTTTTAAAACCTTCTGTATTGCGTGTTCAAGGCATTAGTATAGATTGCAAGGCATGGGCCAGACAAGTTACATGAATCATATTTAGGATACATGTATCGTAAAAGCCTAACAGCTTTACACATAAACTATATCCCAGGATAGATGTAACAAAAGGTGTAATTGACAACATTTTGTCGAAATTAGAGGATTCAGTATTGCTTGATATAAAACTAACATATATCAAAAATGAGTTGATCGATGTTATACAAGGTTTATTATAAGTTAATTTATAAATTACCTTTATTATTCAAGATATGTATAAATTCCTTTAAACAAAGTTCATTAGAATGTTCGTTAGAATACAATGTGTGCTTCCTTACTAAATTTTAAAAATATAAATTTATTGGAACTGCCCCTTTTTCCAATATATATGTTCCAAAGGAATGAAAGATGTTATATAGCGGGCTAGGGGTTTCCGTTTTTGTATTGTAACTGAAGGGAATACCTCATAAATGTAACTTTTCTTTTTAGAAGATATTTTTTTTAATCTTAATATTTTTTCTTCTAATAAGACTAGTATGAATACTATTGTTTAATCCAATATCACCTTGCATATAAGTGAAGTAGCTGTTTTAATAGCTTCTGCGATAAAAGTTATTTTAGTGTCGTGTTTAATTTATTATCTACCTAAAACTTTTAGATATACTACCGCATTCAGATAAGAATGACGGTGTAAAATGTAAGAAACTAAAGGTTTGCAACCGTTTACTATACAAGGTGGAGCAATAGTGCGTCCAACTTCGATATCTTTAGTTCTATGATAGCTGGAAACTTGATTTAAAAAACAGTAAATTAGACAAAAAAAGTCTATAACCAGAAATTGTTTTCGAATATACAGGATGAACCAAGACGATTCTACAGGGTCAAGTAAAATTTTTTTAATTGAAATGCCATGTATATTAGGACATTTTTTGAAACCTCGCTGTGGCCTCCTTTTACTCCTGTATTATTATTGACTTTCTCCCAATCACATGGATTTAATAATTTTTTTTGTTGAGATTATACTATTTACACGTATATGTATAAAATGTCACTACAATCACAACTATCAACAATCAACAAAAAAGTCTATAACTGGAAATTATTTTCGAATATACAGGGTGAGCCACAGGGTCAACTAACACTTTTTTTTAAAAGAATGCCATTTATATCAGAACAATTTTTGAAGCCTCTTTGTGTCCTCCTCCCACTCCTGTATTATAATTATTGACTCACTTTCAACTACTTGGATGTAATGATTTTTTTTTGATAAAATTATGCTATTTACACGTGTATATTAAAAAAATCACTACAGTCACAATTATCGATTTTAAGAAAAAATATGTTAGTACCAGTTATGAGACATCTGTCTGATGACACTCAGCCATTTTCACTTCTTAAAAGTATACAGGGTGGCCAAAAATGATTTTTAAATTTACAACTATTTGAACTGAATTTTCCCAATTTTTTTCAAATAGAACGATGTGATGTAGGACTGAAAAACCAAAAATTTTTTGCACGTACATTCCTATGGCTATTTGAGGTTTTTTTTCAAATAATTCAAGAGAAGATATTATAATAAGCGTGTTACATGATGTCTATAAAAGCATCACACCAACAACAATCCAAAATTTGAAGGAAAAGATAATAAATGCTTTTAGAAGTATCACTGGCAATTTTATGAACAGTAGAAAATTCATTCCAAAGACTCATAGAAATGTGGGTCAGTTAAAATGGGCAACATGTGGAGCACTTTTTATAATATCTTCTCTTGAATTAAAGAAAATATATTTTTAATTTTTATTGCCGAATTTTGCAGTTATTGTTCAATAAATCGAAAATGGCTACAAATAGCTATAGGGATGTATGTACAAAAAAATGTTCGTTTTTCAAAATTGAGAAAATTCAGTTCAAATAGTTGTAAATTTAAAAATCCTTTTTGGCCACCCGGTATACTTTTAGGAAGTGAAAAGGCGGAGTGTTATCACACAGATGTCTCATAACTGGCACTAACATATTTTTTCTTAAAATCGATAATTGTGACTGTAGTGATTTTTTTTAATATACACTGTAAATGGCATAATTTCAACAAAAAAAAAATCGTTACATCCAAGTGGTTGAAAGTGAGTCAATAATAATACAGGAGTGGAAGGAGGCCACAAAGAGGTTTCAAAAAATGTTCTGATATAAATGGCATTCCATTTAAAAGAGTGTTAGTTGACCCTGTGGAATCATCTTGGCTCACCCTGTATATTCGAAAATAATTTCCAGTTATAGACTTTTTGTCTAATTTATTTATGTTTTTAAGTCAAGTTTCTAGCTATCATAGAAATCGACATGTCGAGGTCGGATACTCTATTGCCCCACCCTGTATATTAACAGTGGATGTGTAGAACTTATAATACACACAATAACATCAATGATCTTATGGCCTTTAAAATACATGGCCTCGTCAACACAAATCCATACGTACTGATTTTTCGCATCCTCCGTGATATTTTCGTCTACACACCCCAACGTTTGTAGGTAAACTGATTTTGTAAACAAACACTGTCGGGATCTCGCTGCACACGCACAAGTACTGTTCTTCTTTAAGGTATATTCATAGTGGGAGCGTCGAGCGCCGCGTCGCGTTCGCGTTGGTTCGAGCGTTGCGTTCGCATCGCGCAGCGTTGTGTAAACGACGCGCAGGAGTATTCAGTACAGCATCTACCGCGCTTTGAACAAGCAAGCTCAGTTTACAAAATGGCTCCAAGGAGAGCAGTTCGTTTAATGTTCTTGTTCGGGACACCGAATTATACTTACCAGTTAAAGAAAAGAGTTGGAATTCACCCTGTAAACAAGGAAAGATATGTATTTGGCGAATTTCACCATTTGTATCACAAGCTACGAAAGTTTCCCAGATCGATTTTTCAATTATATGAGAATGTCCGTCGGGGTATTTGATTTACTGTTAGTAAGAGTTAGCCGTCGTCTCGAAAAAACTCTAACCAATTTTGTGACGAACAGATATATTTCACCTACCTAACAACTTGTTATTACTATAAGAAAAAATTATAAACTTTTTACTTTTATATTAAGCAGCAAGTATATATATAACATAGGAAACAAGTATACATTAACATAAGGCATGAGGCGAGTATGACGTCGAATTATCTGGAGGCAAAGTAGTCTGATGGATAGAGTTTTGTGATGATAATGTCAAATTATTATTTTGGGCCGATGTAGATTGACGAATATCTGAATCTCCATTCTCTGTAGATAATAATCCATCTAAGATAACTTGCTGAATTTTATTTCTAATCGTTAACTTCTGGATTGGATTAAATTTCATCATGTAGGGTATCAAGTTTTTAAAAAAAATTAATTCCTCATGTTTCAAATTTTATGTTAATAGTTGCAACTTTTTATTTTCTATTTCTAAAAACTTTTCATCTCTTACATCACATAATCTTTTCCAATTTCCTTTTCCTTGCTGAGAAATTGTGGATGATGCGGATACAGATGATGGCCTTCCTTCTTGTGAAGGTGTGGATGGTCCTGATACTGGTGGCGGAGATAATACAAATACTGTGGGATCTATGACGGATTGAGTATCTGTTACATCGTGTTTCTTCCCATCTATAGCAGAATTAATTCCAAAAATCCTGAGACTTATCAAGCGTTGGTAAATTTCCAGACTTAACTGCAGGAGTTAACAGATCTTTCAGGAAAAACATTATTTTAAAATATGGCCAATTTGATTTATAAATTATTTGGAGTATCACCCGAATGCGAAACGACATTTTTTCAGATCACGCCGATATTTGTATTTTTTACTTTTCCAGCGAGCTGCTACTGTTTCCTCTGAAAAATAATAATTTTAATAAGTAATGAATGTTTTATGACAGTATTATTATATACAGGTTTCTGACAACAGGAACCACTTATAAACATTTGGCACACGAATTTAGAATTGGATATTCAACAGCCTTGGTAATAGTTATGGAAACATGTCCAATTATTTGGGAAGAACAAGTAGAAGATCATATGCCAGTTTGCACTCAACAACAGTTGGAGCAAATCATACGAGAGTACAATACACTATAGAACTTTCCGAATTGTTTCGGATCGATTGACGGGAAGCACTGTTAAATAAGATGTCCACCTAATACTGGCACGACGTATTTTAATTATTTAAAATATTATTCTCTAGGATTGCAAGCGGTTTCAGATGCCAGAAAGAAATTCATTACTATTGAAGTAGGTTCGCGAGGATCTGAAAGTGACGGGGGATTATTTCAGTCTTCAACACTCTACAATTTGTTGGAGTCTAATCGATTCAATGTACCTGCAGAATAAGCGCTACCAAATTCCAATATTATTCTATCAAATGTTATGATAGGGGATGAGGTATATCCTTTAAAAAAATATTTAATGAGGCCATATCCGCGTCCAAGAAATGGAATTTTAAATAACGGAAATCAAATTTTCAATGATCGCCTATCACGTGCTTGAAAATTTTACTAAAAAAAGAAATAGCTATAAATGTTATCAAATGTGCATGCATACTCCACAATTTAATCACAGACTTTGATGGAAATGATGACTTGGATTATGTTCATGTTGTCGACCAAACTGACAGACAAACAACGTAAATTTGAATATAAGAAAGAACACAACATCTAATCTAACTACTCAAATTCGTGATTTATTCAATGGGCTGTTTCTGTAATGACATTAATTAGATAACTCCTTCTTGTCATTATTTATTAATAATAAATAGAAATTAAATTATGTCTGTGTTTTCTAACCTCACATATTATAATTTTTAAGATACTTATATGAAATGCCTAAAATCTCGGCTACTTCTGCATACAGTCGATTCCTCACATTTATATTTTTGTAAGAAGCTAACTTTGTATTCCATAGAGCAGGTCTTGCTTGTATGTCTGCTGTTAGCACTTCAGCAATGTCCTCTGAATTCATATTGAACACTGAAAACGCTACGAAAAGGTATTTTTTTGTAAATGATTTGTCCAACAATAAATTATATAAATTAAATGATTGATGATAAGCATTGAAATGTGGAGCTTGAAGCATCGCTGGAAAATGGAATAAATGGGATTTGTCACTCTGCGAGCGCTATACACAACACTAAACGCACCAATTCCAATTCCAATTTAAAATCTTTATTAATAATTAAATACATTGTATCAACTTGAATGGGGTACAAAATAAGATTTACATTAATATATACATATATACAGAAAGAAGAAAACTAATAATCAATTCATTCGTATAAATACTTAAAGAATAATAATACAAACAAATTAACAAAGTATGACATTCCATATAAACATATTTACAATATAAATACAGCCATCAGGCTTTACAAAACAAGTAAATAAGCATTTAAACCATCCCATTTAAGGGATGCGAGCGGTTTTCCAGGGTTTCCCTAGCTAGGTGTTCCTGGGCAGCCGGCCGATGTTATGGCCCTGGTGGCTTGGCAGTACCCCTTTCGTTGTTAGGGGTAGAGGTGAATGCTTTCCTGTAAAATTAAAGCATGTTTAGTTGGTTTGCCATGGCTTATAATAATTAAAAGAATACAAGAATACTAAAAATGTCGTTATAGTCTGTCTTGCAGGAAAAAGCTAAAGAAAAAACCTGCTTAAGAAAATTTAGAATTTAGAATGTGTGTGTGAAATAGGTAGGTAGGTAAAAGAGTAGTTATCTAAGAAAGATTTAGGTTTTAGGTATGTAGGATGGTGGTATAAAAGGGGTAGTTTGTTATGTCTGTCGTTTTGTGTGTAATGTTAATGGTATTCGTAATAAATCGGGAGGTTTTCATGTATTAATTTGTGGGTGTGCTGATGGCCGTGGTAGTGTCTGATGTCTGTAATGTGTGCTGTAAGTACTGAGTGTTGTATGTTATGTCTAAAAAATTTTTGTGCCGTTTGTGTGATGTACTCTCTAATGTAGGGTAGGTTAGCTGTCTCGTGGAGTCCTTGCGTGTCTATGTATCTATTAGAGTTAGTGAGGAGACGTAAAAGTTTGTTTTGCGTCGTCTGGAGACGCCCGAACTGTGTGTCGGACTTCCTGTTCCAGACAACGCATCCATATGTTAATATGGGTCTAATAATAGTGGTATAAATTAATAGCTTATTTTTGGTGTTTAACACCGCCCGTCGATTAACGAGCGGATATAGCCGATGTAATGCCATATAGGCCCTATTTAAGGTTTTAGTAATGTGCGGCTTAAAAGAAAGCCGCTGGTCCAAGATATTTAACAACTTTAGTCTCCTCAGTAACTGTATTGTTTATGGTAAGTGGTGTGAAAGTCCGTATGTTTGTGAATTTCTTAGTAAAGTTAATTGTCTCTGTTTTTGTTTCGTTACTATCTTCCAGTCCTTGTAGTACTTGACAATTTTGTCCAAGTGATACCGCAACTTGGTGGTTGCAGTTTGGGCGTAGAAGGACTGGGAGTAGATCGTCGTGTCGTCCGCGTACATAATAGTCTGTGTAAGAGGATGTGTCGGGATGTCCGCGACATATAGGTTAAATAGAACCGGGGACAACACCGTCCCCTGGGGTACACTCGCCCTTATTGGATGCGAGCCGGAGAGGGTATTGTTGATTTTAACAGAGAATTGTAGATCCTCTAGTAAGACTAAACGCACCGCTGTACTAGCGCTCTCACGCTAAACGTTTGTATTTACCATAAATACATAGGATAGTTAATAGTGGACGCGACGCTCGACGCAACGCGACCGCGACGCGGCGCTTGACGCTGCCACTATGAATAGACCTTTACTATGGGTACTCAGGCAGGCTGGTTGGGAAGCCGGTCCGGGATTCACGAAAATTGCACGGTGTCTAATCATGACATTTGAATCTATTATGCAATATATAGGCATAAGTTGGTGATACAATATGAAAAAATATTTATTATTTTTAGAACAAAATATTAATGAAGTTCATTAAGCAGTCCACTAATTTTTTCCTAGAGTGAAGCAACAATATGTCAAAGGTGTACTAATACTGGGCTGAGATTAGTTATATAATATTTTATCAGACTTTCTTAAAAAATATAAATGTTAAACGCATATATAAAAATATGTAAAATGTAGGTTTATTTCATGCATCGAAATATTGTTAATAAATCCATTAATAAATTATAAAGACCCGCAACTACATTTAAAAAATTTGGTATATGTATGTGTATAAGTAATCCATTTATATTCTGTTATGTCTTTGTGTATGTATGTTTTTATCTATTTTTTATCTATTTTAATTATTTCTATTTTAGTGTCTTCTATAATAATTATTTATAATAAAAATCCCATTTATTCCATTTTCCAGCGATGCTTCAAGCTCCACATTTCAATGCTTATCATCAATCATTTAAATTTATTGTTGGACAAATCATTTACAAAAAAATACCTAAGCAGGAGAGTTGCAAATCATTACTTATTCTAAGACGCTTATAGAAAATCCCACTTATATCATTCCATTGATTACTATGCGAAGTGCATAATAGTAGAAGAGGGATGGACAAGTACACACGTACAATAAATCTATATCGAACTACGTGAGCGGTACAAGGTCGGGCGCACCTCGACGATGCGATGGCGCCCACAGCCTCATAAAACTGTCCCCAGGTACCACTTCTGGCTTTCTTGACTTCTATGGGAAACTCCAAAATCGCGAAACACCGGTGGCATTTTAAGTTAATCTAGACCTTTGCAGAAAGGCCGTGATCTCAGATTTATTGTAGAATAAATCAGTCTTGATAAGTTCATAACAATGAATTAAAGCAGCACTGAAAAAAATTTCAATGATTTTCTAAAATATATCACCATAGAGTTTATTGGCAAATACTATTTTAAAAAATCCTATTCAAAAATTATTTTTGTTTGTTATTTCCTCAAAGCCAATGATGATGATGTGAATATATGCAGGAGTGTATGTCCGTCGATCGAGAAATGATGTATTTTGCCCCAAATTTGGTAAATATGTAAGAAGCACCGTATTATTAGAATTAATTACTGAGTATTCCACCTAAGACTTTCGAGATCAAAATTTGCAATATACGCTTTAGAGGCACTTCCTATTATGGAAGGGTAAAAAATATTTCGTTTTCTATTAATAAAATGAAACCGTAATTTTTAATAAACTCAAAAATTATTATTATTTAAATTTGGACATATTTGTCAAAATATTAAAATTATTTAAAAATATTTGCTAATAAATAATGTTAAAGTAGAAATATACTGGACATGGTAGTACAGCTGGCTAAAGCTTTTGGCAATGTCGGAGGACGTGGTTGTGTCCATCTGTCTTCAAAGTTTAAACTCCTTTCTGCACAGCTTCTGCTTATAAAATTTGAGGTTTTAATTTAAGTGCTGTATTTTATATATTTTTTTTATCTGGGAGACCTCAACGGTAGATCAAGAAGCAAAAAACATTAACCCATACGTATCGTATAATTCACTACTGCGCGTAAATATGTTCAATCTAAGTAAATAGACATATCCCCTTATTCACACGTAGTAGCGAATTGTAATCCTTATAATGCTCCATTTTGTATTTGCTTTTTCATAGTTATGGATACCTATGACTGTGACACAGTAATACCAGTAATATTATTGTACAATGTATAGTACGCCACTGTATTTTTGTTATCATCATTGCCTTTTTTAGAATTTTCCCTTTTTATTTAAACAAAATCTGCATCTTGAGTTTTTTAGAATAAACCGTTTTAAAAAAAAATTAACAAAATGTTTATTCATTCACATTTTTTGTGCCTAATATTTTTATTTTATGATGCGAAAAAAAATAAGTGTATGCTTTGAAACGTAAAATGTATGACAGATTATTATCTACTATCAGTGCAAATAAGTCTCATTTTTCGTCACTTATTTTTTAAATTTAATTTTACAGTTGTGCTTATAGTTTTTTTTTTATTTTTTTTTTGTAACTTTTAAGATCCTGCACCTCAGTAATGAATCGTTTCCAAATTTATGTTTATAGAAACTTTTTCCGTTATTTTGGTTTGTTAATCTCCAGCTGAGTGTTTTCAAACACTATGTATTTTTGTCAACAACATTTTTTTTTAAATGGTAACCTATATTATCATTCGTTTTCAGTCCTCTTTTCAGTGGTATAAACTTTGTAAAGGTTAGATGGGAAAAATTTTTAAAAAAAAATATTTTATATATTAAATTATAATTCTACGCCAAATTCTATTCAAGAACTAATTTAAATGAATCTTTAAAATAACGTGCACAAGCAAGGATTAATATAGAATGTAAAGCATTTAAGAGAAAATGAATAGAAAAAAATTACCTTGTTTAAAGCAGTTGGTCGAAGTGTCCCGTTCACTACCTGACAATTAGGAAGCCTATCAACAAAACCTCTTGTAGAATTTACCAGGAAATATTCGGGTATGTGGGTCATTTCATCTGTTATCGGTTATTTTAAAATTGCGAGATTATTGGATCTGTTTTTATAAACACTATTTTTACAAGCCTCCAAAGAAAAAAATCTAAATGAATTAGATCCGAGGAATGTGCAGGCCATTCAATATCACATATTTTACCAATCCAGTGACCAAAAAATGTAAAATTTAAATACTCTCTGACTAATATTCCACAATGAAGGGGGGCGGGTCCCATTATGTTGAAACTAAAATTTTTTCGTCACTTATTCATCCCTATTCTTCAAAGTAGGAAGGATATCGTTCTGCGAGCGCTCTAACTCCGTAAACACACATACGTTAGAAAGACGTTTATAATGTCCAAACACCATTTGAAACACGTGTCTATTTTATGTACAAACACCTTAAAAATGTCGCAGTTTTACATGTTTCAGATAATGAAATTTTAAACTTTAAATATTAGTATATGTGAAACGAATATGTTAGATATTTTAAAATATATTACTAATATACGTAACTAAAAACCTTTTAAAAACATTTTTGTTCGACCTCAATGGACTATTCAGTTGACATAGACGTTTCATGAACGTTTAAGAGAACAGTTTTATTTAAACGCTTTAAATAACGTCAATTTAACGTTGTCAAAAGGACTGCCAACATTATTCATGAAAAAAATCATTTGTTACGATAGACCGTTATTTTTGCAACAAAAATGTTTCTAACGTAATACGAATTTTCAACCAATAGCACATTGAAAATACGTTTTAAAAACGTATGTGTGTTTACTGGAAAATACCTCGCACCATTTAATGTTACGTTAATAAAAAATGTTTCGGCCCTTTTTTTATTAACACAAATTTCCTGCCCACACATTTACTTCTTCGGGATGTTGGGTGTGAGCTTCTTGAATCCAGTGAGACTGCCTTGACCAAATTCAACAATTATGCCTATTAACTATTCCATTAAGATAGATTGTTGCTTCGTCAAGAAAGCAAATGTTATGCGCAAATTTATCATAATTATTACACAGTTCCATCATTTCTTTGGAAAACTAAGAGCTCTTCTGTCAAAATCATCTCAAAAAGCTCCTGACCGAAATCAACTTTGTAGATTTTCTTTTTCAAAATCCTAATAAACTGCGACAACTCTAATTTTCATTTGTTTCTTGCTGCGTGATCTGTGATTGAAGATTCTGGCCAAAATTACAGCGACAAATCGTTTTGTTTGCCCAACCCTGTATAATTAGATCTACATGTAGATCCAGTACCATCTTTATTTGTTTAAAAGAGATATGTTTTCTAACAATTTAACTGAGTTTATGGTATAACTGAATTAAATAATAAATAAATAGGGCATATTATGTTAATTATGCTATCTACATTACTCTACAATTTAGATTTATTAACAGTTCTGATAAAAAGTTGCATAAGACAATTGTTTAATATTAGAGATTATGATGATAAATGATAAGAAACATCTCGAAATCTTACTGAAAAATCTGATAGACATAGTATGAATAATATTATAATTTGTTCATAGAATATTAAGTGTGTATGTTCTTCGTTTAATCATAAGATAAATATTAGAACTGTAAATTCAAGATTTCTACGGAATCTAATTATTGTAATATCATTGACAGCTTTGGGTATTACTAGTTACAAATGTTAATGCTAGTAAATAGTCCAGCACGGCATATGCTTAAAGCTGGCCAGATGTTAAAAAGCTGTCTTTCCACATTTAATACATGTAATACTCCCGCAATTGGTAGCAGAAGAAATTTAAAAAAAAATACAGAAAGGTAAACGCGCTAATCGTAAATAAAAAACAGATTTTTATGCAACACTGCTACCACAACCTATTTTAACAAGTTGAGGGACTTGGTTGATTGCAGTTTTCTATTATCACGAGTATTTTATCGATGTAAAAACTGTTGTGTTCCATTTAAATCCTGGTGACTCACAAGCCATCTCTGAGGCTCAGTAATTATTTAACAATCAAGATATTGAGGATGATATACATGTTATTTATTGTAATACAGTAATGGATAGTATTCACAAATTAGAAAGTTATTCCTTGACCATAGCATAACTCTCTTGATAGTATACAAACTGTATTATAAAGTTTGACAGATATCCACGGTATGCGAGTTAGTAAGAGATTTAGTGAGATTTCAAGGTGTACAAAATGTGTGATAGGAATCGGTGTTACATCTTTCAATTACTAACTTTTTTTAGTTTGCAAATATTACCACAGCAAGCAAGTAAGTGCGTTAATTCAAGAATACATGCATTGTCGGTGATTTACATAATATACGCCGACTCACGTCTGACGCCACTGAATAACTACGGAATTTGCCCCACTCTACTAATCTGCCCTCATAAGCAGAAATGCCTTAAACATTACTTTGACGTTTGTGCAGAAATTGCAGTCTTCATGATTTCTTTATAAAATTGTTAAAAATAGCTTTTTTCATTATTTTTTCAAAACAACATAGATATTCAGACATTCAGTATATAACAAGTGCCTCATATTAACCAAATATGGATGTTTCAATATTTTAAAAGTCATTAATTTATTTTAGTTTCACACTCTATATTAGTTTTTTATGCCTATATGATACTAAACAGCCTTATGTTAATACATAAGGCTTTTTTAGTATCACATAATCACACAAAACTAACATGGAGTATTTCAATCTCAAACTGCATGTTAGTTTTGTATGTCTATATGAGACTAAAAAGCCTTATGTATTAACATAAGGCTTTTTTAATCAAATAGGCATACAAAACTAACATGCAGTTTGAGACTAAAATAAATTGATGGCTTTTAAAATATTAAGTCATCCATAACATTTTTGTAACTCTTATGTTCTAGAAACAGGAAACATGTTATGTACATTTTTATTTGTGAATATTTTAACAAATCTATAATGAAATAATGAAAATTTCAATTTCTGAGCAAATGCCAAAAGAAGATTTTTTTGACGTTAAAGTTTTTAGTTTAATTTTTAAATTTCATATTACACAAATTCACACAACTTAAGTCGTCATACTCGTTTTAAGTAAGTAGAACGCCTTATGTCTATACTTGAGGTGTTTTAGCTTCGAACTGCGTATATATTGAGTACATATTTTTAAACAAGAATACCTTATATCTGACTTAATGTGTTCTTGCTTAAAAATTCATATATAATACGCAAAAGTACCTTATAATATCAGCTTAAGGCGCTCTTGCTTATGACACTGTGCATATTAGTAAACATGGGGTAATATTATATCAATAAATAATGTCTTATTTAAAAAAAATTATTTTCTCCGGTTAATTATGATGTAAAATCACATACATATATAGACGATTTAAATAATTATCTCATTTTTTATAAAAATTTGACTTAAGGCATTTCTGCTTATGAGGGCAGTAACGACTGTCACCATTGTGCACAGCACCATATTTTCTAGTTCATCCAACTTGTTAAGCTTCTCTCCCAATACGGAGACGTTTGAAAAAGAAAAAACATTGATTACGGATATAGCTAGAAGTAATGGTTATACAGTAGGCTTAATTGGCAAAATAATTAGAAAATGTAAATTTAGGGAGACATTTCGAAATTCTTCGACCTTTTAAAACGAGCGAGAAAATTTAAAATTTGTGTTGATTCCGTACGAACCATGGTTTATTATGGTCTCAGCAGAATTTTCAAAGACGACAGTGGACTATACACCCGGACAAATTATAGGCAATCCAAAAGAAAAACAGAATAAATGAAAAGTCGCGGATTTATTAAATTATGTATGACGACTGTAACTAATAGTATATTGGGCAAACGAAACGATCTATTTAAATTAGGTTTAAAGAACAGCTCGTATCAAATATGGAAGAACAGATAAGTCTAGAGTTGCTCAACGTGTCTTTCACGCTCACATCACCGCGATTAGTAGGTCTCGTTTCATCGAACCGAGATGAAAGTATAGATATAAATAGGCAGAGTTGTTTGTATAAGTTAAGTTTTAGTCATCTCCCGATGATGTATATTTGATTGACGAAACTCGCGTCAATTATAACATCGACTTCAATGCTAGTGCCGTCACATCAAAGGTTCCAATCCACTCAAGGATTACTTATTTAACATCGGTCAATTTTCGCCACCAAGGCCATCGACGCTAGTAGATATAGTTGATCTTGTATACAAATTGGAACTTCTGACATGCCTATGTAAACATTGGAAACCTTAACTTGTAAATTTTGCTGAATCTCACTTTATCGACGTATATGGATCATTAACGTGCTCACATCGCAAATGTATATCTGCAATGTGTATGTAACCCACAGTTTTTCAACCTTTCCAAAACATGAAAAGCCAACAGATCCCACTCATTAACTATGGTTCAAATTGATGAACCCAAGCGGTCTGGGTGTAAGGACTCGACACTTTTCCTAATATCACTCAGCCGATAGGTTTGTATCTAACTGAACAGTTTAGTTCTCTTAAATAACGAGAGAATCGACTATAATATGTACACATACATGTGATCAATTTTTCTACTAGAAAAAAAGCTATTTAATAAAAAATAGTAAAAGAAGCAACGGGTTTAATCTGATTTTCTTTAAAAAACACACTTCCGATAACCTTATGAGAACGTTGTATTTTCCAGCAAATACACTGGAAAGTTCCATTATTATTTGATTTGAGACCGTGAAAAGTACAAAAGAGGAGTGTGATGAAAAAAGTGAAATAAAAATGCAAAACAGTATAATATAAAGGATAATCTAAGTTTCAATCTCCCCTTAAACACATGAATTGTGTCAAAGGTATTAATAACGAGCCTTAAGGACAAGAATATGCGAAAACGTTCTTAGAACGAAGTATAACACTGTTTTGATTAATAAGTGTTAGCGACACGCACATTTTGACTTAATCATGCTGTAAAATGACGGCATTTGCATAAGGAATGATTCTTTGTTCATGGTTATTAAACACTCTTCATTATAGTATCGTATAGCTTTATCACCATAACAACAAAAATATACATACTGGGAACATTGTCATCGCGATTCTGTCTACTGGCAGATTACATTTTTTGGCTCTATAAAAATCGAGCAAAGTTGTGTTGTCAAAGAAGATCATATCATTAAGTAGACGAGATAATGTAATAAGTTGATATATGTTTTCTCCCATTCATACTTAAAATGAATGACAATGATTTCAATATTATGAAATAAAATTAGAACAGTTTTAAATTAACAAATGTCGATAACCTCACTATTTAAGCGGCGTCATCCTGACTACAACACAAAATGTCGCACAGTATGAATAAAATAGAAAATGGTGGATATTCAGTGAAGGGTCAACTTTCTAAAATCTTAATCTTTATTTCTTAAAAGAACATCCAACCATCCTTAGATAATCATTTTGCGCCGCATTTTCAGTTCCTCATGGTTAATTAAGTGTGTGAAGATAGTCATTACGAATGTTGTCGCAGAACTTAAAAAAATATACTCATCATAATTAAAGTTTCATAATTTTAATAGGTGCGCCTTGGAACCTCCATTGTTTTTATTATACAAATTTATAATATGAAGCATTTGAATAACCAATAAGAACATGATTATCTTTGGATGAGCTAAATAAAAATATGTTTTAGTTTAGGCAAAATAATTTTACAGGACAGTACGACTAAATATTGGTACAACATGGAAATTTCAAAAAACAAGCTGACATTTGGGGAATATGTTCAGGAAGCCACTAGAAACGTATCCTGAAAAGTCCCCAAAAATCCCCGTTGAGCAAACGCCGCCATCTTAAATTTCAATACAGTTTCGATAGTTTTTCATTTTTTAATATTATAATTTCCTTTATTGCAGTTATACTACAACAATACAATTATACAGTAACTGTGCATAATAATGTACTTAGTGAAACATGATAGACTGCTATTCGATGCGACGGTGCTCTACAATCGGAGAACCCGGATCACAGCGCGTATCCAGATCCTCTTTGAGATGTTTTTTTTGGCTATGACCAATGCAGAAGCCACACAATAGAAAAAATGCAGATCGCTACGGCGACATTTACAGCTATTTCTTTCGCGTCCTGACTTGCAATTGCAAGAAACCATTTCAAGCTATTTAATCAAATCAAATCAAATCAAATCAATTTATTAATAAAGTTAATCAACAATTCAGTTTTCTTTACAAAAGTAATGTAAACATAGGAAAGGGGTGCCACGCTAGGCTTTGGTATATCCAAGGATATCCGGCCTGTGTTGTGAACATCTCTTCCCTAAATCCACCATGAACGCTGGACATACTAATGTTATTAATAATAATCAATTATGACAATAAGTAGTAAGGAGGTAAAATAAAGTAAAAGAAGTAAAGAGAGCATAGAGACAAGACACTACGTTATATGCGGTGTAGATGTGGAAAATTTCATTGGCAGAGGGCAGAGGTAATTAATTTATTAGAGAATCGTGATACATTTGAGATCCATATAATATTTTATAAAATTGCGAGAAATTATCAATAATATAACGTTTAGTTTCATTTTTTAAATTTGTGAGGTTTGTTAATTAATGATTTTGTTTTTGTTGGAAGAACATTGAAGAATTTTGGGGCGAAATAAGTGATGTATCTTTGATTATGAGATTTTGTAAATAAAGGAATTGCTATTGATTCATTTGCTAACGATCTAGTTTCATAGTTATGGAAAACAGTGGGAAATAATTTTTTGTGTTTAATTAAATAACTTAGACAACAATGTACTAGCCTGCCTAGGGATCACTGGCGCAATGAGGACGACACCGACAGCTGCTCTGGAGGTTCTGCTAGGCCTGCCAACGCTTCCCTCGTGGATAAAGAGGGAGGCTATGGCGGCCTATCTGAGATTGCGGGATTCTGGGAGCTGGCAGTGTTTAGGCAGAGCTGAAGGTCACGCGGCAATTGCTGGACTGACGGAGAGGGGAAATCCTCTCTCTGTCCTGAAGGTGAGAGAAGCGAAAGATCAGCTAAGGTTGGAAAGGAATTACACTCTCACTCTTCCTAGTAGGGAGGAGTGGAGTGAAGGAAGAATTGACTTCCGCCCGGACTCTCTGGTGTGTTATACAGACGGATCTCGGCTGGCCACTAGATCGTCTTCCGGGGCGGGAATATATCTGGAAGGCAAAGAAGTACAGGAGAGCTTTTCTCTAGGCTCATACACCACGGTCTTCCAGGCAGAGGTTTATGCCATCCTAGCGGTGGCAGGTAGGGCTGAGGTTAGGAATGGGGCGGAACAGATAATATACAACTGCTCCGATAGCCAGGCTGCTCTAAAGGTGGTGTGCTCCCCCAGGACGAGATCAGCTCTCGTCCAGGAGTGTGGGGATGCCCTAGAAGAGATGGCCAGGCATAAACAAGTGAGACTGGTATGGGTCCCGGGACATATGGGAGTTCCAGGCAACGAGAAGGCCGATGAATTGGCTAGACTCGGAGCCGAGGAACCCTGTCACGGGCCTGAGCCTATGTTAGGTATTTCAAGAAGGCAGGTCACAACGGCCCTCAATGAGTGGGCCCACGAGACACTAAGGACGCACTGGAGGACCAACAGGGCCTGCAGGCAAACCCGAGATTTTGTGACGGGGCCGAACAAATCGAGATCGGCCTGGTTGCTGGGACGGAGTCGTAAGACTCTGAATCTCTTAATCGGTGTTCTGTCAGGCCACTGCAGACTTAAGAGGCATCTATCATTGATAGGTATTGAGGAAGACCCTACATGTCCAAGATGCAGGAGTGATGAAGAGATATCTTACCACTTCCTGGGACAATGTGAAGCGTTTGGGCGCCTGAGACACAGTATCTTCGGTTCTGAGGCGCTTCTAAGGAGAAGATGAGCTCCCTCGCAATGAGTGACATCCTGACCTTCATCAGAAGGTCGGAAAGATTCGATGAGGGAGCAAGAGAAGCACATGGCTGAGGGGACAGCTGGGGGTTGGTAAAAAGGGCCCGTCTGTGGCCTACTTACCAGGCGTCAGCCTCCCCACCATTACCATTACCATTACCATTAGACAACAATGTACATATAGAGATCTAATATTTAAAGTTCTTGTATGCTTATAAAGTAATGTTATTGAATATGTTCGTTCCTTTTTAAAAATAATTTTTAATATAATGTTTTGGCATACGGAAAGATTATGTTGAGCATTATCATATGACCCACCCCAAACAACTATGCAATACCGTAAAATAGACTCGACCAAGGCATTGTATAAAATTTTAAGTAAATTTTTATTTAAAATTTCTCTTAGTTGATAGAATTTATAAAACATTTTACGAATTTTTTTTGTAATATAATCACAGTGGTCAGTCCACTTCAGATGTTGATCAACTATCACGCCTAGATATTTTATGCTTTTTATTTTTGTTATTTCTGTACATGAACACATTGTCGCTGGGTTCTCTATACAGTTATTAGTATGTATTTTAATAAGATTTATATCTGGTTGATCAGCAACTGTAGTGGAGAATGTTATGTAATTCGTTTTTTTTGATATTTAAGCTCAAAAGGCTATTGTTTAGCCAGTTTTGAATTTCACTGAGCCCGTTCTCTGTCTTTCTGTATACTTCTGTCCAGTTTATGCCTGAAAATATTATAGCAGTGTCATCTGCATATGAAATGACACTTGCATCAGTTAAGATATCTCCAATTGAATTTATATACAAAAGAAAGAGAACAGGTCCTAGAACAGTGCCTTGTGGTATCCCTGTTGAGATTACCCGAGAATCACTCAATGATTCTGCAATTTTTACTTTTTGTTCTCTATCACTCAAGTAATTATCAAACAATCCCAACGAGTGACCCCTTACTCCCGCCCATTCGAGCCTGGTTATTAGAGTTTTATGACACACAGTATCAAATGCCTTAGCCAAATCTAAAAATACGGCAAGGGACTTTTTGTTTTTATTTAAATTTTTCATTATTAAATTGGTAAGCTCAAATACTGCATTCTCAGTGTTTTTGTTAGATCTGAATCCAAACTGTTTATTGGAAAGAATGTTTTGTTTATCTAAGAATTCTGTGATCCTTTTTTTCACGCATTTTTCAAATATTTTTCCAAAGTTATTGATAAGGGATATTGGTCTATAGGCCCCAGTTCTGGATTTGATGTTTTAGGATTATACTTCCTATTAAATAATTCCCTATTCCCAGTTCAGAGAGTTCATTTGAATTCCAGTCCGTAACTGCACCTGGCAAAAAACTCTATAGGAATGCTGTTGTATAGCATCTTAGAAGTGAGCTGAGAAGAGAAGTGAGCTGGAAAGTACCATCGACTCGCGCTTTGGATGAGATTCTAGTATACATTTTGAACCTTTTGGTGTAAAGGAGTCTGTGCTCTTGCCAGAGTAGAAACTGGAAATGAATGTTCCTCCAGCTTCCATAACTTCGGCTATCAGAGTTGATGCTATTCTTTAGTTTCTTGAAGCTAGTGATTTTACTATTCTTGAAGAGGAAATATGTAGTATCACAGACTGTCAGAGCACACAAAAAAGGCAATAGTGCTGTGAAATCGCTTAATGCTTCTTGCAAACACAAAGATATTAATGGCAAGGTAAAGCTCCTAGAGATGTCGCAGAGAATATCACAATATATGCAACAACTGTCATTTCTTTATATATAATATTGAATATTAAAAATGGTTATTCATTGACAATTGTGACGCTTTTATTTAGGATGATATGCGTCGTAATTAAATATTTGTAAAACAAAAAAAAATACATGAAAATTCATTTTAATTGTTCGTTATTTATAATTGAAATCCCAAACAAATGAATCTCGATTAATTTCATTAAACATTTTGAGGGTGAGGAAGTAATTATTAAAATATATGACTTGAATTATTATTGAGAGTATCGAATGACGCTGATAATTAATTATTTAAAAATTTTAATGAAACATTTCAAGGTACGCTATTAAAATTTAATTGAGGTAAGTGAAGAATTAAATAGACTGATTTTTTTAGATCAGGATGATATATACTGAAAGTTATGTGCTGGCCACATCAGATATTTTGTTTTGTTACATAACGTTTTTTACTCTACTATAAGATTTCCGTTTCTAATTTTATATTTTTGTCATTTTCATTTTTTAATTTCTTATTCCTAATATAAGGAAGTATAGTAATCGGGATTTTTTTTAACTCGAGATTTTGATTGATTTATACGTTTTAACCCTCTGAATCTATTCTTTCTATTTTCCGAATGATGTCTATTGGTGCGTGTGTGTCTGTGTGTCTGTTTGTGTGTGTGTGTATGTGTGTATCCGCGATAACTTAAAAAATACTAATGGGAGACTTCCCAAATTTGGCAGTTAAGATTTTCAACAACATATTAGGTGACACATTAAATTTGGTGTGATACCACCAGAAGAGACATAATGAACGAAAGAAAAAAAAGGTACATTTTCGGGAAAGAAAATTAAAAATGTTTGGACGAATCTCGACGAATTATAATGAAAAAACCTAACTTTATGAAAAAAAATCTGTCCGCATGATTGTAGTATTGCGGTAGCAGCCACAGTTTTTGAGGTAAAGCTCTCAAATTTGGTACACATGTTCTAAAGGTCAAAGACAACGAAAAATTCGGCGATGACCAAAATTGGCCAGCTGAAAGAAGGTCTACGGGATCCAAACTTGTTTATATCTGCTTTTACAAAAAAATGTATTCTTGATGGAAGATTATAAACCCTGTCTACTATATCAAGCTAATAAAATATATTTTCCAAGTACTTAAATAATGCTGATCTAAACTGAAATTTTTTACACATTTGACCTCATAAAATGGGTTTACGATAAATTTAACAGTTTGACATGTGAAATGTCTAATTTAGTTACAGAAATGTCAATGTCAATAAGAAGAAATAATTAAAATATATGACATGAATTATTATTGACAGTGTCGAAATTTTTTAAATCGGAATGATATATACTGGTATAAGAAAGTTATGTGCTGGCAACATCAGATATTTTATTTTTGATGATGTTAATTAATTTAAATATAATTATTGATATCTACAAGTAATCTGCATTTTGTCAAATAATATAAAGGTATAAAATTAGTTCAAATTTAAAGACTGACGAAATCGACATTTAGCGGACAAAATTGTAGGTTATATTTTTACTTTGTCAACGAGCAACTTTTATTTATATCTGAACGTCATTTCAACAAGCATGAATTTGACTAACGTAGTGTTGATTTGATTCACATGAATTATAACGATGACGTAACGGCATTATTTCGTGATATCGATAATAAGTAAAAAAGTAATGTCAAACTGAAAAATAAATACGAAGCTACCTAAATGAATTCAGAATAAATTGCAAACGCTTCGAAGCCAATAATTATTATTCTTTAATCTTACATTTTATTTTTTGCTATAAAAGTTGCCCATTGGTGAAAAAAATATTGTACGCACCGCGGGAGTAAAATGTGATTTAGTCCCTTGCATAAATGCTGGGTTTAAAACTCACTTTACTCCCTTGGTGCATAAGTAACTATTAAACACAGCTGGTACTTCTGATGGTCTACAAATGATCAGCAATCGCTGCAGAAACTTTATTAATTGAGAGATGCTAGTCTCTTTCCGGGCCATTTTAAAGATAAAAATTAAAAACTGAAAAAATTACTTTGTGTTTTAAACATATGCACATTAAAAAATTTAGTTAAACAAATAACAACATAGTTTTTAAATTGAAGTACTTTATTAAATAGAACTAAATTTATATTCTTGATGCACCTGGGGTAACATGGAACAAAAAATCAAATTTGAACTTCGAAAGTCATAAAAAATTCTTTTATATAAACAATACCAAATTTGGAAACCTATGAATAAATAACAAGGAAATATTTCCATTTATATGAAACTTATCTCGGTCTTCTGTTGACTCTCAAAACTACGTGTTCTGTAATTAAACGTGTAAATGAAGTAGAAACAAAATTTAAATATTATCAGATTTCAAAGTGCGAACAATACAGCCGTCAACTATATGACTAATGAATACGTTCCTTTCAGAACTTCGTTATTACCTGGAAGTAATTTAGATCATATTATCAGATAGTGATCTCGAATTGAAAATCTGTACTTTGCCATAATTGGGGCAAATTTCAGTCATGACAAGAAACTATATATAATATTAATATATAGCAAATATTGAAATTAGAACAATATTATGACGAAATTAAGTAATTTGTTTATTCTGTATTTCAAATTTTATCAAACTTTATTCAGCGAAAAGTCAAGAACAGCAAACAACTTCTAAAGTTTGACAGATTTTAATGAAAAGTCCTGAACTCAATTGTGTTTCTTCTAATTAGATAGGGGAGTTATCGACAAGCAGATTAATTACCTAAAACTTTAATTAATTAACGTCAATAGTTTAATCCCATGTGAGTATTTATTGATGTTGGAATGAAAAAATAAAGTCTATTTCTCACATAATTCTTTTATGGCTACTGGTTCCGTGATATATTTTTTGCCTCACATCTTTAGGAAATAAAAGTTTTTGAAATTTTTATTAAAACTTGTTTTCTGATTATGTGGAACAAACAGTAATTCACATCTATAAAAAGAATTTTATAAGAAATGGGCTTTATCCAACACCTTCATGTAAAAAGGCGTTTATCGTGACATTCTTAAGCAATCAAAGTTGACATATATTCATTAGTGAGTGAAAATTCATTTTCACTCAATAGGGAGTTAAAAATTTTCAAGTAGTTAAATCGAATTAACCAACAATAATTCATTACTGTGGAGAACTCTATATCAAATTTAATAGAATTGATTTGATAAAAATCAGTACAGTATTTCTTATTATTAGAGTGAACATACAAATTAACAACTCCAACATTGCCCTGAAAATTAATTACATCCAATTATTTGCATGTAGAATCCGTAAGTGAATACGTCTCAGGAGAATCAGACACGCACAATTTTAAATAAGTATTATCACATTGTTCTTCTATCATAAAGATTGTTGACCTAACTCTTTTTTTTTTTCGTAGCATCAATTTTGTTTGATACTGAATCTTTGATATAACGCTTAGTCACATTAGACTATTTCTAACCACCATATCGTTTAAGATTCGTTAAATCACCTTCAGGATTAACTAGAAGAGAGGTTGAGGATCGTCGAAAATAATACTCTCCAGCTGGCGAAAGAAGGGAGAGTATTGCCGATAAGTCGCCATTGTTCTGCGAAACCATATACTAGGAATATAATATCTCTCCCAATGAGTAGGTGCGGATACAAACGCACACAAAAATTTGCCATGCACCAATTCATTTATTTCATTTTCATCGCATTGTTTCCTCGGGTCTTCTTTCCCCAACCAGACAGTAGGTGGTGTGTTGTTTCTGTTCAGATAGCCTTAGTCTAATTCTATTCTGCATGGCCCGCAACCTGTAAATCTTATTCAGTATATAGTTTAGCCCACCAGGGTTAAAAATCGCAGCTCTTGGTACCTGCTTTGCAGGTCGCCATCAGTCACTAAGACATCAGTGATGTTAGACGGGTAGTAGCACTGACCACCAGAGGGATACACTTATCACTCACTATGTCTGTCTTGCTGAGTTTGCTTTAGGCTAGCCTGGTTTGCTATTATTATTTGTCTTTTCCATTATTTATGGCATACTGGTCTATGTCTAGTGAGGAATTGACAAATGATCTTAGCTACCAAACAAGACTTGCAGGTTTAATTCAATGCAGATAGGGGCTTTTGTCCGCTGAGTAATTGTTTCCTGTAAATCTTATTCAGTATATAGTTTAGCCCACCAGGGTTAGAGGTCGCAGCTCTTGGTACCTGCTTTGCAGGTCGCTATTAGTCGCTAAGACATCAGTGATGTTTGACAGCCACTAGCACTGACCACCAGAGGGATACACTTATCACTCACTATGTCTATATTAGTGACGTGAGTAGAAAACTTTAATTTCAAATCTATGTATACCCCTAAATTCTTTGCAGTGTCTTGTATTTGAAGACTGTCTTGTTGAATATAAATATTTATCAGGTTCAACTTTAGCTTGTTAGCTCTCTTCCATATACTATTACTGACGATTTAGTTGATGTAACAAATGAATGAAAATCTTCATTAATTCTGGTACAAGATATTAAAATAATCAGATACATGGTAAACAATAATGGCCTTAAGATAGATCCTTGGGAACATCATGCATGTTCTACATCATCATACTCACATATACTAACTTTTAGACTTACACACAGTTTACGACCAAATAATTATCTTTCCATTAATTTAAGTGAGCCTGGACTAAATCCTTAATAATGCAGCACAGCCAGAAGTAACTCATAACTGATCCTGTCAAAAGCCTTCGAATAAACTAGCAAGACAGGTATGTCTGTCATTTCATTTTTGTTAATCGCAAACAGGACATCATCAATTACTTTTAACAGAACTGTTGTACAGCTGTGATTCTGGCGGAATCCAGACTGTTTATGGAGTATTATATCAAAGTAACATTATTACCTATTAGGTGCATGAATTAAAAATTCTTTACTGTGTTTCTTTTTAAATATTTTCGCTTCTTTTGCTCATAGGTCCTCCCCTGTGATTTTCATAAATTTTGATATGTCCACATTTTCATACTCAATCACCTTCAGCACTAAATACCTGTTTCGTAAAGAAGGTATCTTGTAAATCTTTCCCAAACCAAAAAAATAAGTAAGCTGAATATCTCATAGACACCATGAACATCTTTTTCTTTTCTCCATTCGTCAAATTTTCGAAACTGTTGCGCTTATTTTTTCTTCCACTTAAGTGGTAATATATTAAATATTGCATCCTCAGCTTCCTCCAAGATGCACTCAGATATCTACATGATTTGTTTTTCACAAATATCCATTTTAACAAATAATATAAAGTCGAGAAACGCAGCCAGTTATGTAAACGATGAGTATTTATAAAATTGTTTACATATAAGAGCATCCCATGATATATATACAATATATTATTATTTGTTTGTATTTTTTATTTATATTTTTATTTATATCATCCTTAGTTATAATAACAACTTTAGTTACAATAGCAACCAAACACCTACGCTGATTGCTGCATTATATTATTAAAATCTAATCCAGTCTAGAAGTGTCAAATTGATTACGATAAACAATCTGATAGTAGACTTTGTACTATCGACTGGAAGAATGTTAATTAAAATTCAAAATCAGAATCAAAACATATTTATTATTTATTAATATATCAACAGTTCCAAACTAGCACCAAAGTGACGGGAACTGGCATCGGAACTTTAGTGTAAAATTCTCCTTGTGGTATGCCCGTGTAGTAACAACTACGTAAATTCTACTGAAATCAGTTACTACATAGTTACCACACTTTCAAGTAAATGCTGCAGTATATGTAAAGTCGCAGATACTACTCTGCTTTACTTTAAAGCATTTTCAACTTTAAAGTGAGAATTAGTAGTAATGCCGACTGCACAGCATTGCCAAAGAATCACTTCAAAGTAATGATAACTGAAAATGTTCTATTTAAAGTTCCTGTAACGTTGTCGGGACATTTTTTGGAGCTTTAAAGTTGTGTAACTCATTAGCGACATTAAGACAACACGTTCTTAATCGGAACTAATCGAGCATGGAGGCCGAAAAGCAATAAAGCAACAATAAAGATTTTTCGGCATTCTTCGACCTTTTATAGAAATGTTATGTTATAATTAAGTGACGTTAACAATTTAACATATTATTTGATTGATGCGGAATCGACCCTTTTTCGTTGAAATAAAATAAATAACTAGGTTAGAAAAATTGTCGAGAAAATCGGACATTGCTGTGAAGAACCAACTAATGTTGAAGTAATAAATGTAATTGATTGTGATTGTTTGTGATTCATCATTAATTGTTATTATTTATAATTTCGCCCACTGAACAAATTCGCAATATTCGGACAAATAAATAATTTAGGAAAGTTACCAAATATACGAATACGTGAATGATCAGATGATAGAAAATATAGATAATAGTGTCAACTTTGGGCAATCGAGATTTTCGCCACATAGAATTTTGTTGGTATTCAAGGTAAATCCTCGAGTTAATCATTGGTATGATTTTTTGCTAATAACACTTCCACCTGTCACCTGTTGATGTTTAGTCAGCTATTAACATGTTGTCAATCCCAAACAATAAAATTGTTTTTATCTATACCCCATTCGGTTCATATAAACACATACAAAATTCTAACATAGGCAATAGGCATGTAGTATTATGTAAATACATTTTGTGCATTTACATATTATATATTATATATTTATATATTACCAGAAAAGTATGCACGACTGAAGGTCGACGAAGAGTCGCTCTGCGAACCCAGGTAAAAAAATTATGTACTTATATGAAATGAATGAAGTATAGATCGGATCAGCCAGCTCAACATAAAAGTGAGGGTCGTAAAGGACGTGGGAATTTTGCAATAACCTTTTTGTAGTAGCGTTTTTATGGCTTACAATTAAAAATATTTATTCTAAAACTTTAAAACTTGAAAATTAAGAATAGCACACGCGCACTACATGCATTTTTACGTATAGTGTAACCAACTAAGGGAATAACGCCCTGAAGGCAACTGGTGAAATCGAGCGGATATATCATATCACTTAATTTCTAAATAGATTTGCGAAATACTATTATTGAAAACGTTCAGATTAATAATAAAGAGTTTTATTTGAAGAAATATTTAGACTCAAAATCAACAAAAAGAAAATTGTGAAAACATAACTTTTGGATTTTTTTAGAGTCATGATGTAAATGGGTTGCCGAATGATTGTCTTCGCCTGGTAACAATTTGTATCTGTCAAAACAGAGAATTTCTAATCATTTATATTTATATAAAATTGAGAATTAATCTAACTTATAGTAAAGAACTGCAATAAATAGCATATTTTTATTGGGCATGCAATAAATAATATATGTCAAGCGTGTGACACTATGGACAATTTACATATTCATATCGCATATTTCTACACCTTATTTTCATTGTTTACAAAAGCGTAGGCAATAACATTTTCAATTCTTACACCACAATAATTGGTCGACCACTGGTAAGATCTCGCATTGTATTACAATTTGAAATCGTAAACAATCACTTGGACACTACATATACATATATAATGCCTGTAATTTGCCGTAGACATTACAATGCTTTTTATTTGATTACTTTATGTATTGAAATTCGCCTTTAAAGAGACAGAAATTGTCGAATGATTTTATTTCAATTTTCACGACAAATGCATATATAGCGAGGTAAGAGAAATCACGAACGTTTTTTTTTTTGTTTTTAATAAAATATTGAATTTGGCCTTTCGAGTGAATGCAAGCAACTTTTCTTAATACAATTTTTTTATAAAAAAAAGTTCTGGAACGGGAATATATGAAACAATATTTTACACTTTTGATTTTGTCGTATTTAGTACTTAGTTACCTTCTAGAAGGCAATATTGTTTATGCAAAAAAAACAAAACACGTTTCTTGGAAAAACTTCTTAATTCTTATCATAAAATCTTTGTAATATAAGATACTTCGTAATAAAAAATAATACTATTAAAAAAACAGATACAAAACGATTAGAGGAAAGTTATAAGTAGGTAACCCTTGTATTTCATTTGAAATTTTTTTGCGTCGTTTTGTATGATCCTACAAGATATGATTTTTATGATTTCTTGATTTATAAAAGTATGTATTTCATTTGAGATATTTTAATATTCGATATTTCTAGGATCCTTTCATAAAAATCTACAAAATAAGGTTTTTCGCATTCTAAGTTTTTTTGAAAACTAAATATTTGTCATAATATTTTTGTCCATATTTGTTAAGGTTATGTATAAATATTAATTTATTTGCAGCACTCATCTGCAACAAACAGTATTTAAACTACACGAAGATTTATTAGGTAAAAAAGTTCAACAATTTTGTTATAATTAATTTTTTTTAGAAAAAACTTTCTTACATACACTATTCTGTGACTGATAAAATCTAAGCTGCCAGTGTCTAGACGTCTGTCTAATTTTTTCAATAGTTAGTGTTGCCAACCTACGATGAATCGCGAGAAGTTAAAAGAAAAGCTAACATTTCATATGTTGGGAATGCTGGGATATTTTGTGAGTCGATCATATGAATCTTTTATCCAAACTCTATTCGTATGGTATACCTGGTGTGGCATACGGATAGCCTTATTTTTGAACAACTGTAAACAGTATGTTGTACATATTTGTGTAACACTCGTATGAATACAATCAAATCTGAATATTTAGATATAAATTTGGGTGTTCCGCAAGGCTTTGTACTGGGTCCTATTTTATTTTTTTATACACGAACGAACATAGAAGATGCCTAAAATACATAAAATTCAATTAGAGAACAGGAAGCAATTAATGCCAAATGCATTCCGTCAACGAATGGGTCTTATCGTATGTGCCCAGGCAAGGTTTTTGGTACGAGTAATGATGGTAACACTACGAGAAAATTCTTTGTAAATCCAGCCTTGTTTGTCAAAATAACAGGGGTTAATGAAGAACTCTTTAGAAGATTTGAGGATAATTCTAAAAACCATTATTTCCGGATATTAAATAAAATATGTTGAATTTGAAAATAACTGCTTAGAAACAGCAAAGCGATACATACACCTGTACAATTGCTACTACATGCCTACCTCTGTACATAAAATATTAAATACATGTGTCTAGTGTCATTAATAATGCTCATGAAGAAATTTGATCAGATGACACTGATTGATATTGCTTTCTAATTTTCTGTCACATCTTTCTTTTTTGTTTTTTTCATTTAGCATACACATCTAGCTATTCATGTTTTTATGTATTCCAATAACAATGCTTGAATCTTAACCTGCAAATACAAAAAGAAACCTCATAACTAATTTCTACGTCCTCAAAAATATTAGTTTATTTGTTCTCTTACTAAATTTTAAAATTAACCCCAAAATCTAAATCTACAACCGTAAAGACGTAGGCGTACTATATTTTACCCTTCAGGTAGTTTTCATTATGACGCTATGATTTTCGATCTTGTTTTTTTGATTTTGGACCACCCTTGTCTATTAAATGTCAGGCAAATAAAAAATCCCTACTATTTAATAGAGAACAAGTAACATACCCAGGTTGGGAGTAATTCGTCTCCTGACGTCGGTGATTGGCTCTAGTAGCGGAATTAGGCCGATGTTAAAAACATGAAAAAAAATAGAAGTGTATAATTTACAAGAATAAAGTGAGGAGATTCAAGCAACTGGTGAAGTATTAAGTTATCTATATCTACATAGTTATAGTTTATCCAATATTAATTGAAACACTTCAGTCTATAGTGTTTATACCAGGAGAGCGCATTTCGACTCTCATCGTCAAAGAAATAGAGCGCAAATCGTGCTGTATGTATTGAACGATACCTCTACATTACATTCGATATGAGAATGTGGCAATGCAGCGGACCAGATATGAAACTCGGGCGGTAGTGTCCGAACGCTGACAAATTAAGTCGTGATTTGAATAGACTACTGGACTAGTTGTTCATATTGACCGTACAGTGCAGTTCATGTAATAATTTTGGATAAATAGAATTATTTTCTGTGAGGTATTTATAGCATTTTAGTGATCTTATTAAGTGGTTTTAGTAATATATCAATATTTTCATTAATTATTATTAATGGCTTTTTGGAGGTCCTTTGAAATGCATGAAAATGAATTATCAGTAGAAAATATTGAACCGGTTCAGTGGCGCCGTTGATTGAAACTAGTTCGGAGTTTAATAAGAACAAGGATTTACATGTTCAATGTCAGCGTCTTATTTTAAATATTTATGAATGTTTAAAGAGAGAAAATATTGAAACGACAGATAGGGACATTGTAAATAGAATTCATGAATTAACTAAACTTTCGACTTCTATGATTTATCGCGTTATTAAGGAAGGGACATCCCATTCCTTAATAACGCGATATATATAAATTATTCTACAAAGCGGAAAGGAAAGAAACGAAAAATTTTGTACAACTGACGATACCTCGAAAGACGTTATTCGGCGAACGGTTTATAGTTTCTATGAGGAAAATAAAGTACCAACTTTAGAAATGATTTGTGATAAATTGCGTGATTATTCGGATTATAATTATAAATCTTTAGAAACGCTACGAGGTATTTTATTAGATTCCGGCTTTAAGCACAAAAAAATAGATAATCAAATGGTTATAATGGAATTGCGACGTATCGTTGAACTTCGACGAGAATACTTACATAAAATAAAAAGAATACCGTGAATCAAATAGGCATATAGTATATCTCGATGAGACCTGGTATGACACACACGATGTTGTTCAGTACGGTTGGGTAGATGACTCTAAAAATTATAGTTTGAATACACCTTGCTCGAGAGGAAAGCGCGTCGCTAAACAGCTTATACCTAACATTCCTCCAAATTCGGTCATTGTTATGGACAATGTTTCGTATCACTCGCGTTTATTACATAAAATACCTAATAATAGTACCAAAAGGAGGACATTGTAAAATTTATGAGGAATAAAAATATGGATATCCCTGAAAAGGTTTCGATAAAGAAAGAATTATTAAAACGTATAAAGGAGCATAATTTTAAAAACGAATATGTAGTTGATGATCTTTGCAAGAGACACGGTCATACGCTCGGGGTTGCCACCGTATTGTTGCGTATTTAATCCGATCGAGATGGTTTAAGTGCAGTAGTTGATAATATACGACAAGTAGTAAATGAAGTGAGCAATAGCGACATATGAGAAAAATGCGAAAGTCATGTTATACAAAAAGAAAACGAGTATTCTATTTTGCCACCCGTAGCACCGATTATTATTCAAAACGGTGATGATTCTAGTTCAGAATATTCTTCTGATAATTCGATTGCCACTTAGTATTTTTGTTTAAATGTCTTTTTATGTTTAATCGAAGCAACTTTACAGTTTGTAAAAAATGTCATTAACTAAGTGAGTAAGATTCTTAACTTTTATCCAATCATCAAAATTGCTTATTCAACGAATATAAATAAATAAACAAATAAGTAAATAAATAAAAAGGTTATTACAGGTATTGTACATACATATAAACTCATATAAAATATTTAAAAAATATACGATTTATTTTAAAGAATTAAAAGATAATTCTAAACCTCTTTGGTCGACGCTCATGGATATGACTAAATTCCCGTTGTTGGCGTTTTTATGCTGTTCCAATTCATATTGGAAACACTATACCTGATATAATCAAGTTTTGGTAAGTTTTCTTTACTAAGGTGCAAGCACTTGTTGCCAATAAATTTGTCTATGTAAATTAACGTCTGGACCTGATTGGCGATGTTCTAATATACTAATCACTTTTAAGGAGTTATTATTATAGGTATCTCTTTTAGAAAGCGCTATTTGGAGTGCATAATTGAAAACTTTTTTTAATTGGACGCACGTTTCTGTAACTGCATACGAATTTTAAAGTATCCACAAGCAAACAAATCATGCACAAGGCGCAAATATACAGTTACCGAAACTGCTCTGGTTTTCGTCCTCTCCATTTTTTACAATGAAAGTTCATTTCATTCATGAGGTTACCTTCATATTTCTCATAGATCTACTTAAACAATCTGTAACGCAACATGATCGTCTTGCAAATAAATAAGGTTCACGTATTTGAACTCTGAGTTGGTAACCGTCGTCGGTACTATTTAAAAGTACAGACAGTCCAGATAGCCTGAGCGATATTCGAGGCAGGTCCTTCAGCCACGCACAATATACGTGCTTCAAGGACACGCCTAACCAGTGTCCTGCATTATAACTAAACAAATGAAGTTGGTGTATACATCACCCATAAGGTTAAATAACTAATAAATTAAATCAAATACAAGGACGTGGCTTCCATCTTTAGTTTTTCCTTATTTGTTTCGCAACGTATAAGCTTCAGCAACAAAAATAGGCAGAAGGAACATTGTATCTACATTCGTATTATAATATTCACCATAAGGTTAAATAACTAATAAATTACATCAAACCCATGATTCATTTGACAAGTATTTTGGACTTCCCACCGTTGCATAACGTTTTACATGTTAACTAAACTAAAAGTTATAATATTCCTAATTTATACATAATGACAACTATACATTTGTTGTCTGTGTGCTGTTATTAAACTGCCAATTTAATTTTCAAATGTCACAGTGTGGAAGTGTTTTCAAAATTTGCTTATGTATTGGTTGCAATTTAATTTCTTTTGTTTAATTTCAAACACCTTTACCTAATCTATTTATATATTTTCTGAGTTTAGATAATCCAAAGTGGAAGTGAGTAACAAGCAACGGCAGTTTCTGTGCTGTTATTAAAGGACTAATTTAATTTTCAGTTGTCACATTGTGGAGGTATTTTCATAATTTGCTTGTGTAATTTTCTTTGTTTAATTTTCAAAACCTTTACCTTTATAATATAGAGTTTACTTCCGACTTGGATAATAATACATGTACAAAAAATCTTGTAGTAAATGATTATACTCATGAACTAATAAAAAATAAAATAAATTTATTTAACGTATGTAACAAAAGTTTTGGCAAATTGTTCAAACATTAATAATAATAGACGTATTGCATATCCTTAAAATTATATTATTTATGGAAATTAGTACATATAATAGCAATAACATAAACATTTAAACTACAGATAATGGCTCGTGTGTTTCGATACCAAACAATTTTCGGCGAACCTGTAAAATAATTTTAAATGCATGGAACAAAGCGGGAAATTTTTGTCAAAACTTTTGTTACGCGTGTTACAATAAATGTTATTCATTTACACATGAGTTTAAAAAAAAATGATAATTTAAAGATTATTTTAAAAAGTTTGGTAGCAACAGAAACCTGGAATATAACTAGCACCTTCTGATCAAGAAAGTGTAGGAGTTTTTTAAAAGTCGTTGTACAGACCCTACTAAAAATTCAAAATTGGGTTTCATTTGATAATATCAGATCACTTTAAAATCGGACCAAAGTTCGAGTGATCCACTTCAATTCACTAGCTATTGTTTTTTAAATTGTTTCTTTATTTCTAAAATTATACAAAAATTATCAAGCACTAAATTACATTATACACCTTATTGCAAATATAAATAAATAATGTAGATTTATGTACCCAACATTTATAAAAATTGACTTCACCTGCTTAAAATATATAGTACATAAAATGCATTCGTAATTAAATAATTATATACAAAAAAAAATCTGCTTTCAAAACCCATTTTTGTAGTTTCATATTCAGTACAAAATAATAAATATAATAAATAACATAAACGTTGACAAAATAAATAAAATCAATTGGAATTCTTTATTTGAGATATAGAATTATTATCGGCCAGTTGGTAGAGGTTTTTAGGTCGCATTAATTCTAGAAAGTTGAATTTTTGTATACAAATACATATATATATATATATATATATATATATATATATATATATATATATATATATATATATATATATATATATATATATTATATATATATATATATATATATATATATATATATATATATATATATATATATATATAAGAGAGAGAGAGAGAGAGAGATTTCCCCATAACTCAACAGTTAGCTGTCAAATACTCTAAGAAACAAATAATTAATTTGTGTTCTTGATTTGGCTGTTCTAAAATATTGATAATCATTGCAACAAGTTCTGATATGTCATTTCAACATTAAAATTAATTAATTTATTGCATGTTTATAGCTTATAGGTCAAGTTCTTACGCGTTTGTATTCATTTCCTCACCATTACGCGGTAGACTACACAAGGCATTTTTTTATATGGTATTCCCAGTAGACCTACTGCACCGAACTAATTACTTTTTCTTTATATTAATTGATATAGTGGTGAAAGCCTCTTTCGGATTACCTAGAAATTCGTTCATTTGTAGTGTTGTCTTCTGCGAAACTTTCGAGGTTGTCTATACCTACTTTCTCTTCACCTTTACATTGACTTGGATGAGTTTGAGCAATAAAAATCTAGAAGGCTTCAACCTCTTCCAGTATACCAGGAAATTCGTATAGTTCAAGAATGTCTTCCTCTCCATCTTGACTTTGACTTGGATGAGATTGGGAAATAAACATTTGAGGATCTATTTGTCCTTCATCGTCGATTCTGGAGACTGTTTAAACACGACTGTCCACAGCATTTTGCATAAATAACTGAGCATTTTAGCTCTACTTTTCTGCACCCGCATACTACTCCACACCCTTTGCACATTTGATAGAAACGAGAGATAGAAACCGGAATAAGCTGTCTGCAATCGCATCTTCAAGTGTAGTAATCAGTATGAGACCGTTTTTTGTTTGTCATCAGCTCCATTTCTCGAGCGGCTTAGAGTTTCCCAACCACTGCTGTATTTAGTGGTACGACCTTACGGAATGCTGTTTGGCAGCAGCCTCTGTATGTGGATGTGAAGCTAAATTGAATTTGTTCTTAATAATTGATGATATATAGCAGTGATATCGATGTTTTAAAGACATTCCCGTGGGTTTCGCTCCATATAGAAGGGAGAGGAACCGATTTTTTGCCTGAATTCTCTTCTCTGCGTCGACGTTTTTGTTTTTAAAAATCTGTATGATGTCGTGCGCGTTCTTGTGTTTTTTGAGAAGTTTCACAAACTTCATTTGCTTTGTCTAAAGAGTGCCGATGTTGTGTCACAAAGCGTGTAGGAATAAAATGTTCTCTATAAGGCAGCGGCCAAAATAACTAATAGGTAGAGAATATTAGAATAATATTTCAGATTTGCGTGGATAATCTACATTTTAAAACAGAAATCAAGAAAACAAATTAACCGCTTCTTGGCGTATTTGACGTTGATCGTTGAGTTGAGGGGAAATACTTAAATACTTTTTTTATAGGAAATTTCCTTCTCCACATATTTGCTAATAATTATTTTTTACATTCAAACATGTGGTAAGCGAGACCTAAGGGCAAATTTATTTATGTATTTATTTATTTATTTATTATTATGCCCAAGAGGAAAATCCCAATTACAGGACAAATATACCAAATAATAGTTTTTAGTTAAATAACATAAATGCATAATCTAAAATAAAAATGTACGAAACGAAATAAGACACACTAACAATTACTAGAGAAAATAGTTTAAGTAATAACATAATAACCTAACAAAATTACAAAAAAAGAAATTACACAAAAGAAAAAGATATTACAAAAAAGAAAAAAGAGTGAGACATAATAATTTACAAAAGGAAAAACTTAGTTAAATACAGTTATAAATGGGTTGCACGTACTGTTTTATCGAATTCAAGTTAATATCAGTTACATGATCAAAGTCATTATATTGTTTATATATTCTTTGTAGAGGAGACATAAGTCCTATATCCATATTAGCAGCATTCAGATAAAAATATCTGTGCTGTCTAGAATTGGATTAAAGATGTAAATAATTGTTTAAGAGCATCTATGCTTGAGAATGAGCTGCAGTTCCTGAAAAAAAAAGCCTAAGGTTCGATAAGGAGATAAAGCTATGTTGGCTATATGTAAAGAAAAGGAAAACTTCTCATCTAATGTGATGCCTAAGTTTTTTATGTGTGATACACGATTTAAAGTGTGCTGATCCATTGTATAAGCAAAACATATTTTATAGGTTTTACGAGTAAAAGTAATGTCATTGCATTTGACTATATTTAAGGACAGTTTGTTAACCGTACACCAGGTATTCAATATATTAGTATCTCTTTGAAGAGCTTGTGTATCACAGACATTATTAACCTCGGTAAATATTTTTAAGTCATCCGCAAACAGCAAAGTTTTACAGTACATATTTTCAACTAAATCGTTAATGAAGAGGATGACTAGTAACGGCCCTCGGACTGAACCCTGTGGAACACCTGATGTAGCAGTAATCGACTGATATTTAAATCCATTGTATTCTACAAACTGCGTACGATTACCCAAATATAACTGGAAGAATGCTAGTAAACTAGGAGCAAGACCAAACTTCTCTAACTTTACCAATAGTACATGATGATTCAACATATCGAAGGCCTTTGAGAAATCTGCATATACTGCATTTACTTGGCCAGAATTATCCATGGCATTCGCTATATAGTTGGAGAAGCAACACAAATTAGTTACTGTGGACTTATTAGTTAGAAAATCATGTTGTGAATCATTAATAAGATGTTCAGATTTTGAATATATGTTACTACGAAGAAATATCTCAAAGACCTTCGAAAAGCCAGATAACAAAGCAATTAGTCTATAGTTGGCTATCTCACTTAAACTACCTTTTTTATGTACTGGGCAAATTCTGGCAATCTTCCAACAGCTAGGATATATAGCAGTTTGTAGAGACAAGTTAAACAGTATTTTCAAAGGTTTACAAAAAACTGCTGCACAATTCTTAATTAAGAAGCTCGGAAATCCATCAGGGCCGCAGGATTGTTTTGGCTTTAATTTACAAATTGCCGTCATTACATTCTCCTCAGTAACATCACTAAGATTAATATGTTGCGAATCAGTCATACTCTCCAGTTGATCGAGATTATGCTCTGGTTCTGTATTTGGTACAGAGAACACACTTGAAAAATAGTCTGCAAATCAATCGACTGTAAACTTCAGGTCACAGTATTGAATGTCACCATTAGAAATCATTCCCAGAATTCTAGTCGTTCTATTTTTAATCTTTACATAAGCCCAAAAATATTTTGAATCTTTTTTAATATTGTCCTCAACAGATGTAACTTTTATAAGCATTTTTTATTTTCTCTTTAGTCTGAGCTCGTACGTTTTTCAATAGCTGAAGAGTGTCGGTAGATTCTGTTTTCTTATATTTGCTGAATAATTTATCTTTGTATTTAATTTCGGAAATGATTTCATTTGTGTATCAAACTGGATACTTGCTTTATTTATTACTAGTTAAAGGAACATAACGATTAAATATATCTGTTAATATACTATAAAAAGTCTCACAGGCATCATTAGCATCTTTAATGTACTCTAAACTAGAAAAGTCTGCCTTTCTAATTCGGAATATACCACTCTTGAATCAGCTTTCCTAAAGCTATACATTTGAGAATGTGGATGTATAGAGAACTTAATAAATTACTACAGTCAATGCTCAATCTTAATTTTAATGGTGGATGATACGTGTCTATATTTTAAAATGAAACATTTTCCTCAGTCACATCGCAATTAATATTGATCATAACTAAATCTAGAAGGCGACTTAAAACATTGTTGTTGTGTTGTTCCAGATCATAAAATTTCATTAAGTTAGCTAGAATTTCGGCTTTTAGCACCATTTTTTCAAAAACGGCGACGAATGCCGCATTTATCTTCGTCAGAGAAATTTTTGATTTTGATTACACCTTACAATCTACATGTATATAAAAATTCAGCTTTTTTTATAATAATGTGATCAAGTCATACCTTTTAATTCTCTACCGACTGACCTAAAATCCCTATTTTGATATAAATATTATTGTACAAAAGTATTACAGAGCAAAAAAAGTCATTACTGTTTGTAAATATTTTATGAAATAATCAAATAGACACTTAATCTACAAAAAATATTATCTGTTTGACAATATTCAATTAGATTCATCTTTAATGCACTTTATGTTGCCTCTAAGCCAGTCCCACATTCTCCGAAATATATTTTTATTTCTTTCTAATGCGATTAATTCTGCCTGTTGTCGTCTAGGAAAATAAATAACCGTCATAGTATCAACTTCATTGTTATTTTTTTTGGAATAATATTTCTTGATTCGTAAAAATTATTTCCCATCTCTGTTTCATCTTCGTAATAACTAAGAGCTGATGGATCATATAAGAAGTTTTCATTTTTGTATAAAAGGGTTATATTTGTTTCAACGTGACTGCTATTTAATATCCTCAATATTCTGTCCTATAAAATAAAACATTTATTAAATAGTTTTTGACAGTCTTCTAGCGCTTAACTCGTAAATACATTTCCTCAAATGAGAATTGTCTGCATCTCCGGGTTCCATTCTTTGATACCTTATGTCTACGTAACCACGTTTTGCGCATAAATATGTGTTTGTAGTACTCGTCGATACTTCTTTGTAAAATTTATCCATTAGTTTTACGACGTGCCATAGTTTGTCTGTTACAGAACAGTTTTCAATTGCATAACTAACTATACACTAAGAATTTTTATTCGTTTACTTACAACTTAGAAGATAGTAATGATATATTATTTTATTCATTTTGAGGTTGACAACTTAACGTTGACATTTTTGCGACAGTCGATATAACATACTGTACGTAAATGCCTAGACACAAGCATGTTAGAAAGCGAGGAAAAAAGAAATAAGAAAGATTCTAACCAACAATCTGTCTTGAAGGTAACAACTTGTATAACTTTTTTATTATATAAAGTGGGTCGTAGCTATTTTAATATGTGTTTGTGTATAAAATAAACCAAGAACAATTAAACAAATAGGCAAAACTAAAACAATAAAAATCGCCATGGTGTGCTAGGGCATACGGTGCATCTATTTATTAATTTCGGAAATTGGAACTTGAACTTGTAAACGCGCCAGTAAGTTCATAAAAGTGGCAAAAGACTTTTGATACTGATATGGCAAATTCGCGGCAGCTACGTTGATAGTCTGGAAGTTGGCAAATAAATCAAATTAAAGAAAAAATAAAAGGCCATCATCCTAAACTAGGACAATTCTCAACTATAGCGATTGGATAAGAGCGAAAACACACGGGCGTTAATTCAACGCGCGTTCCATGCGCGCTAAAGTAACGCGCGTTGCTTGCCCATCCACACGAGATAGGTGAATAGGCATTAAGCGCGCGCTATCATTGTTAATTCAGCCATGGATGATGTAGAGCTCGTTTTGTTTGTTTATTTAAGTGCAAAAATAGTAAGAAAAAGAAGAGTTAAAAACCGAAAATGATGGGTACATCCTATTAATGAAATACGATATAGCGAGGGCGCATTCTACTATCTTTTTCCTAGACTTCCAGAAGATCCCATACAATTTTTTAATTATTTTCGTATGTCAATTGCAACATTTGATGAACTTTTTATCAAAATTAAAGACGGAATAATTCGTACTTTAAATAGGTTATAACTTAACTAGCAACGTGTCTTCATACGAACTGAACCGCGCGTTAAATTAATATCGTGTGCTCACATATAATACAACGTATTTGTACAACGCGCGTTGCCACGTCAAACGCGCGTTGTGGAGATACCAAGCGTTGTCATTTTTAACGCGCGTTAAATATGACGCGCGTTGTTCGTGTGGATGGCACAATATATTTCAATGTATTTCTACTAACGCGAAATTTCAACGCGCGTCGAACGTGCGTTGAATTAACGCTCGTGTGGTTTGGCTCTAAGCTAGTATTACCCAGCTAACTCGATTTACTCTGGGTTCTCATATCCGGAGCCAGCTAAACGGCCCCCACTTGCGTCAAGCAACGTGGTAGTTGAGTAGTTGGACGGGGATCAGGTCGGAGAAGGATAGTGAATTTTTTATTTATGCTAACTCTATTGTTTAGGAAACTTTTTTAACCTTATAACCAACATTTTTAAGGCTTAAAATTAAAACAGTTAATTAATACTGTTACGCCACTAGACTGTGCAGACTGGTTCAATGAGACTGGAATTGTATGGGAACGGCCGGAAATATTCTGGAGTGCTCTAGACTGGGTGAA
>JANEYF010005123.1:0-34279 GCA_029963845.1 Rhamnusium bicolor
ATATTTCGAAAAGAACTAATAAAAGCTGGCTAACTACAGGCATTCGAATTTCGTGCAAGCATAAGCGCGATTTAATTCAGCTAAAACAGAAAGGAAATAAAAGTCGTGATTTTGTAAACTATACTAAATTATACTCGAAAGACTCTAAAAAAGATATACGCTGCAAAAAAACTGTACCTTAGTAGTAAGATTTTGCACTCTAGCAATAAAATAAAAACTACCTGGGATATCATAAACAATCTTCAGGAAAAATCTTAATATGCAAGAACATATAGTGCTATCTGAGAATAATACAGTAATAAAATCCATGTCAAGTAGCCGATAAATTTATTAACTTTTTTATATGATATTGCCGAGTCACTAACATCTAACTTAACAAAGCACACATTCTGCGGAATGCTATATTAATAAGATAAAACAAAAGTACCATGAACTCCCTGCACTTTACGCCGGTTACGGAAAACGAAGTAATTGAAACTGTTAATCTGTTAAAACCTAAAGAATCATTTGGATGGGACAAAAATTCCGATTACATTAATAAAAAGAAAACATTTCAGTTTTAAAGAAACCTTTAACGCATATCATAAATTTATCACTTTCCCAGGGGATATTCCCAGACAAATTCAAAATAGCAACTATTAAGCCGTTTTTTAAAAAAGGCGACAAACGTAATATATCAAATTATAGACCTATCTCATTTCTGCCAACAATTTCGAAAATACTAGAAGCAATAGTAAAAAACCAGTTAGTAAATTATTTAGAAAAATTTAAAATTTTAACGCCATTTCAGTTTGGATTTAAAAAAGGTTGTAGCACATCTGACGCTGTATTTAAACTAATAAATCATATTAATATTAATATTTTAGAAAATAAACTTATTCCTATGGGTACCTTCTGCAATTTGTCTAAAGCTTTTGACTGTGTAGATCATAATATCTTACTAATGAAACTTAATTACTACGGAATACGCGGTACACCACTTTTGTGGTTTACTTCGTATTTAAAACAAAGATCTGCACATGCCAGACTTTATGACGAATCTCAGGAAATTGGAAAAACTCTTATTACAGAAGCAAAAGATATCAAATTTGGAGTGCCTTAGGGGTCCATATTAGGTCCGATACTATTTTTAATATATATAAATGATCTTGTTGATAATTTCTCTTCATTACAATTTTCGTTGTTCGTTGATGACACCAGTATCATAGTGAATGATGATAATTTGAACGATCTTAAAGTTAAAAGTGAAGAGGCAATGAACGGTATCACAAACTGGTTTCATCCTAACAAACTGCTCTTAAATGTCGAAAAAACAATGAATATAACTTTTGAAAAACCCCATGCACCAAGATATAAATATTCAAACTGATTTAGGACAAATAATATCAGCAACTGATACTAAATTTTTAGGAATATATATTGATAAATCTTTAAATTGGTCGACGCATATTTTTGATTTAAATAAAAGACTTGGGCATGCAATTTATGCAATAAAGAACATCAAAGAAAATATCAGCTTTGCAGCGGCACTATCAGTGTATTTTGCATATTTTCAAAGCATACTACAATATGGTGTGGAATTTTGGGGAAACGAAACTTATTTTTCAAAAAATTTTAACTACACAAAAACGCGCTGTGCGAGAAATTTGTGGTATTGGCCCAAGAGAATCCTGTAGAACAGCGTTTAAAAACTTATGTGTACCCACTGTAATCAATCTTTATATAGGTATATAAATTAGCTATACAAATTTACAGACAGCGATATCGACACCTGCTGATATTCATGATTACAATACCAGATCTAACTTAAAACTAATTGCACCAAATTATAGTTATGTCACAAATAGGAAAGGTCCTTTATACTCCGGAATAAAAAATTTATAATCACCTACCAAATTCTATTACTTGCATAAACAACGAAAACTTATTCAAAATTAGGCTAAAGAAAGGTTTAAATAATTACATGTTCTATAACCTAGAAGAATACTTTACTATGATATTTCAACCTTAAAAGGTTTTCAAAGGGTTTACTTTCAAGAATATTTTTTCCATGCATTGTATACTTATAATGTTTGAACTTATTTAAGTACATACGTGTATTGTATATTAATTAGGATTGAACTTATTTAAGTAAATGCTATTTCCCTTATGCTTTGATTAAGGCGCATTATGTTATGTAGATAATATCTACATATATAAGCATATTTGTGTTATTGTTGTGTAACAGTAATTGTTTGGGAAATAAATCTAATCTAATCTAATCTAATCTAAGGAAAAAGCAAAATCCTATTGCATATTATGTACTTTAATATAAAGGATCCAAACTAAGTAAACAGACATTAACAGTAGAAACAATATTTTTTCTGCCTTTGAAAGTATAGTTGCGATCTGCGAAATTATTAATTTTAAAGCGTTCAAGCAGTATGGCAAGTAGGGTTCAAGATATGATTTCTTGGTCAGTCTGTACTCTAATGGTTCCAAGCGGTCTTTGACCGCAAGACCGTGATGAATGAGTGCTCCAGGGTAGAGTCCATGGTCGTACCGTCCTAATTTTGCAAACAAAGTGATAAAATAACCATAAATATTACCACAAAAAATATTGCATTTTTAAGTAAATTTTTATTTGGGGAGCATCGGAAACAGTGCATGTTTTTTAAGTAATATCGGTTACGCTTTCGCAGTCAGAATGTAGAAGATATTTGTTTTTGGCTTATTATAAATATTTAAAAACCTGACGTGGTATGATACTAATATAGTTTGAAGCATTAGCTGTTATTTTAATGAATGTAATTATATAAATTTTTAACTTTTGTTGTAATTATTAAAATATGTACTCGGACCATGAAAGTAAGATAAAGATACTTGTATTTATATTTTAAAGCACATATTTTATTAACAACACCAATTAACTATTAAAAATTGGTATATTTATAGTCGTTAGAATAAATAGTTAAAGACAATGACCAAAACTATTGTTAGAGTCATACCATCTTCGGTTTTTTAAATATAAATTCATTAAATTTATAAAACAAGAAAAAAATTCAGTAGTTTATTTACATGATATTGATAATCAAGATACAAATGAGAAAAAATTTCACACATAGCTGTAGAAAATAGTCTCAAATTTGGGTACCATGTTGTGGTCCATGTCACAGCTATAAAATATTATTTATTTCTTTTGATTTGTGTTTCTAGCCAATATTGGATCTGGAACAGCAAATAAAATATATAATATTACCTATATAGAACTTGCGGTTTGTCTATCATTACTATATTTTATTGTTGTATCTATCTAAACTGAACTAGAGAAACTTAGACAAGAATTCTCAGCGAAAGATGATCCACAAAGAGAATTTTTACGACTATTTTCTTCCATCATTCTTATAAATAAAACACATTTATTCAGTCAGAAAATGTTTATTAACAAAATTCAAATGATATCTTCAGTTAAACAGTCAACATAAGATTCCACCCTTAGCTCGCCTTAGAGTCCTATCGACATTAGCATGTGGTTGCCGATTAATTAGCGATTTTCCAAGCATATCCTAGGTATGTTTAATTCGGTTGAGAACTGGTGTGAGTGAAGGTAAAGGCAAATAATCAATTTCGTCCAATTCTACGTGTTCTAATACCATCTTAGCTCTGTGCGGATGAGCATTATCATCCTCGAATCTGAAATTAGGTTCCAAATTCCAAAGATAATCGTTTACTGTTGCTAATGATATCTGTTGCATAAATGTCGTCTGTTATTGTGCTCCGCATGATCTCCAATGAGAATTCCTCTCCAAACCATAACAAATCCACATCTGAAAGTATGCATTTTATGAACGTACCAATCATTAACCCTTGAATTTGGCAGTTTCCGTGAACTGTGTGGCTGTTACTATGGAAAAAAATGGCACGGTAATTCCACTCATCAGTAATCACTCCAGCGTTTTTTACACCAAAGTGAAGCTCTTATAGGTTTTCTACAGTGCAGATCCATTTCATTTAGATGATGTAAGATAACTCGTGGGGTAATATGAACTATAGTTCCAGTAAAAAGGTCCTAAAAAACTATAGGTCTTTATTATTATTATCATGTTAGGTTTGAAAGAATGTTTTTGTAATACCCGATATGTATTTTTTTTCTAAAAATGCATAAATATAAAGCAATGATATGTCAGATTTTTTAAAAATGTCCTGGCTCAACAAAGAACAATTTCTTGTAAACTCCATCCTAATTCATCTGACAAATAATCCTTCTTTTCTAGCATTTGTTGACATAGGACAACATTCTCTTGGTCGTTCTCTAACAGTTCTAGTTTCATATTCTGAAGAAAGTTTAAATCATTATAATGTACCTGTCTCCTGATATTTTGATCTATAAAGTTATCAACTTCAAGGTAACAGTTTGATGCAAAACTAAAGACTTACCTTTAATCTTCATTTCAAGTGTAAGCTCTCCTGGGGAAAATGGTCCGTTTTGATATGCTATTATTAATCTTATGGAAATAAATGATTATGTGCAAAATTTCGCTTTTATAACAATTTTGTCCTAGTCAATTCACATTTTCATGGAATTACAAACGGACAATATTTTTTAAATAACGAAGAATTATTCATGTGGTAGTAGGTCCCAAAAAAGAAAAGGAAAAATTTAGAGATTGCCACAAATAACATTCAGACCATATTTAAATAAAACTGATTAATTATTTGAATTCTGGGATTGGCTAAGGACTTTTCAGGATTAGAAGTTTTTATTAAGAAACCAGAAACAAAAAATTTAGCAAGTATAAGTCCATTCGTGAACACACTGTATATGAGACTTCAAATTTACCACAAGAAGGCACATTATTTCTTTATATGCTTTTAAGTGTTTTATGAATTTTATTCTCTTTCCCATTTGAGTTAATAAGTTCTATAATCTATTCTTCTGAAATTTTCAGTAAATTGTCCAACGTTAGTTCATTTTCCTGATCTAGAAAACCATTATTTGTTATTAAAGTATAAATAATTTAAATCCTTGTAGCTAACTATATAATAGAAAAGCATGCTCGAACTTTCAAACAGGTATGGCATAACAAGTTTTTTACATATGAAACCGAAATTTTTGAGCCCATTTGAATATTCACAAAATTTCCATGCATATATACAAACTGTAAATAGGCAGTTAAAATACATAATAGTTGATATGCTAGCTTAACATTTTTGGCAAGAACAAACAACTTTAACCCTACACTGATAATAAATTAATATCGATGACTTCAGAAGGTCATTGATTAATAATGTTTTATATAGGTACACATCAGGGTGCATGACTGGTAAGTTGCCGCCTTTCAAGGGATGTTATTAGAGCTCATTTTCAATTGATTTAATTATAATATGCATAATGCAAACCCTGACAGTTTTTGAGATATTTTGTTTTATTATTATTTTTTTTTAGAAACTTCCCTTATCCTTATTTTTTTCAAAAAACGTGTGCCATCGCTTAAGTGGAGATTTCTCACTCAAAAATAAGACAAATAGTTACTATCAATATGGGTCCGTTGCTGTTTCGTACTTGAAATGGAGAATGTTGAAGTTTTATTATTATTTCGGTTAATTTTCTAAAGAAAATATATACACCACTGACTCTTTAGTTTTAGATAGCACAGTTATGTAGACAGTTAAATTGCTGAAAAGAAGTCACCTCTTGATTTTTGTTAGATTTAGGTTTTGTGTAGGAGATAAATGCAATTTTTTTATGTAGGATAATTAATAGCATTTTTTTTTAATAGACTTAAAAAATACTTTAAAATTGCATTTATCTTCTACACAATGCCGATATCTAACAAACGTCAAGAGGTGACATTTTTTCGGCAATTAACTTCCTACATAATTAGGCGATCAAAAAACTAAAAAAATCAGTGGCGTATATATATTTGACAAAGTTAACGCAAAGAAAAATAAAATTTCAATATCTCAGAAACGAAGCAAAATAGGACCTATTTTGATAGGAATTAGGTATATTTGTCTTATTTTTGAGTGTAGAATCTCCGTTTAATCAATGGTACATGTTTATTGAAACACCTAGTATTTTTGTATTATTTATGGAAGTAAAACATAGTTTTTAAAACTTCATATAAACCTTATTCGAAAAGTAATATATAAAGTAGAGAAGTTTTTAAATAATTTGCACGTTTAATGCATTATCAAAAAATAAATTCCTACAAATGTACGATTGGGTTGAAATTTTTTTTCACAAATGCAGTTTTTTAACTCGTCTTTTTATCTTATTAAAGTATTTAACCTAATTTTTGTTACATGACTATGTAAACTAACACGGGAAACTGAAATATTAAAGAAAGTTTTATTTTTTTTATTTTAAAAATAAAATAACTCAAAAACTAATAGATCTCTAAATCAGTTGCAAATGAGTTCTACTAACCTACCCTCAAAGGAATAAGCCGACTTACCAGTCACCTTGTATTGCATAATAAAACGCCACTACAATAAAAATGCAAATCTTGACTATAAATTTTATATAATACGCAAGCAAAAATGATCAAAAAAAGAAAATAATTTTGGAAATCTATACATTAAACTTCAGATGAATACCTTTTCACCTACAATATAGTGACGTTGTGTATACATTTGTTATAAGGTATATAATTAAAACAGCTTGCATGCAGTAAAACCAGAATTATTAAACTTACCTTCAAATATTGAAATTAAGGACCCAAATTCCCAACCTGCTAATAGCTCTTTCATCGTAGACTCATTATCTTCTATTTCACAGTTCATAATGTTCATATACTTCCTTTTCAAGTGTAACTTTACAAATATAAATTATTTCATAATAATCAACATGTATGGACATGCTCGATAGTACAGCACACACACTTCGACGCGTAGTAGGTAACGTGTGCCGTCTCTGTTTGGCAAAGGCAAAGCTTTCTACCTCCCACCACTGCGCTATTCACTTTTTTCAACATTAGAACACTTCACATTGAGATTAGCAAGTGTTCAATCAAGGATAACAGTTATTGGATTAATACTATGTATAATACTTCCAGCAAAGTTGTTTGTAGTTTTATTCCAAGAGTAGTATTCTTATGTCAAGAAACATGTCCGTTAAAGTTGATTAATATAATACTTAAAGCATATTTTTGATATACCTACATTTAAATAAGAATTTACTTCAAGATGTCCTTATACTTACTCTCACGGTTAACAGTACTCGAAAGAAGTGTACTATTCAGAGTATATTTAATAGATACTTATACTTCGAAGGAATCAAACTCATATTAATGAAACTCAAAAATATATTGGTTCTTGGTTTATAATTGGTATATTATTGAAATATATTAATTTATTATGCCAATTTTTCTAGTGACAGGTACAAAAATTCAATAATAATCGATTACTTTGATATAGAATAGTTTTCTTTCCGTGTACCATTCGCATTGATTGTTAAATTTTTATTTTAAATTGACTCTGTTGATAAATATTGAAATTATTCGTAAAACTGATGAAAAATGAATCTGCATTGTATTATACCTCTTGTATATATTCTACTAATTTTTTAAAGTGTCTTGAGAAAATGTAGCCATCTAATATTTATCTAAATTGTCGGTTTGGGACCTAAACTATCATTTAATGAGTTTAAAAATAAAATAAATGCCATTGCAACATATTGTAAAAGTGTCAAATATTGTCTTGCTACGTAATTTTTATTACCGAAGTTATCGTTGATTTCCAAGGCATCTTTATGTACAGTTGTAACTAATAAATGAAATAAACACCTCAATAAAATTTCTTAGGTGTTCTTAGTCCAGACAGTCCAAAAAGCCAAAGAATTTATCTGGGACTGTAAAATTCTCTAAAGTTGACTATTGATCGTCAGTAAATATGACTCATGCTAATATAAATATGTTACTTGTGTACACTTGAAAGGAAAATAATGATCGAAAATTTCATTCTGCAAAATTTCTTAAAATATTAAAAATAAATTCTTGAACTAAAAAGTGTAAACAAACTTATGTGTTATTTGTTTACAAAAAGAATACCACCAATAATGAAAAAAAATTTCGTCCAGTGACAAAATTTTTGATCCTGAAAAAGGGTTTTCTTTGCATTTTTAAAAAAATTTTTTTTCCGGGCCAAAAATAAATCCCCGAAAACCCCCAAAATTTTTTGGTTTTTTTTTGCCCCCCCCCCCCCGCCCCCCCCCCCCCCCCAAAAAAACCCAAGTGGGGTTTTTTTTTTTTTTTTGCCCCCCCCCCCCGGGGGGGGCGGGGGGCCCCCGCCCCCCAAAACCCCCCCCCCCCCCCCCCCTTTTTTTCCCCCCCCCCCCCCCCCCCCCCCCCCCCGCCCCCCCCCCCCCCCCCCCCCCACACCACCCCCCCCCCCCCCCCCCCCCCCCCCCCCTAATAAGTTGTCAGTACTGGTACATAAAAGTGTAAATAAACTAATATATTGTTTGTTTAAAAATTTCGAAAAAAAAAATCCCCCCCCCCCCAAAAAAAAAATTTGGCCCCCCAAAAAAAAAAAACCCCAGGGGGCAACCCCCCCCCCCGCCAAACCAAACCCAAAAGCCCCCCCCCAACCACAAAAAAAAAAAAAATAAATAAAATTAAAAATTTAAAAAAAAAAAAAAAAAAAAATTTAAAAAATAATAAAAATTTTTTCACCCCCCCCCCCCCCCCCCCCCCCCCCCCCCCCCCCCCCCCCCCCCCCCCCCCCCCCCCCCCCCACCCCCCCCCCCCCCCCCCCCTTAAAATTTTTTTTTTTTTTTTTCCCTTAAAATATTATATATATTTTTTTTTTTTTTTTTAAAAAATTTTTTGAAAAAAATATTATAAAAATTTTCAAAAGAAAAAAAAAAAAAAAAAAAATTTTTCCCAAAAAAAAAAAATTTCTAAAAAAATATTAAAAAAAAAAAAAAAAATAAAAAAAAAAAAAAAAAAAAAATTTAAAAATTTTAAAAAAAAAAAAAAAAAAAAAACTTTTTTCCAAAAAAAAAAAAAAAAAAAAAAAAATTTTTTTTTTTATTTTTTTTTTTTTTTTTTATTTTTATGAAAAAAAATTTTATTTTTTTTTATTAATTTTTTTTTTTCCTCTCCCCCCCCCTTTTTTTTTTTTTTTTTTACCACCAGGTATTTCCAGTATTTCCATAACATATTTGTGAATATATTTTGGTTTTTTTTATCAGTAAACTGTTAAATGTTCGAATTTTGTTTTTAATATATGCACTTGTAATTTGTAAACTTACTTTCTTGACATAACATTTATTTACTCATATGACGCAACTTAAATATTTAAACAATAACAGATGTTTTTATTTTCCATCAGTAATGTACAGCCGAGTGTTTATAGTGTATGCACTATCCTAATTAATTAAAGACATCTATTTCAATTTCTGTAAAAATTACTGCATTTATCCTATTTTTATAGAATGACGATTATTACATTCTTTAGCACAGTCTTTCATATAGTGATTGAAAGAAAATTTGAATAATAGTACTTTTTAATGTCAGTATTAAAATATGGACGGTATTTTCATACTGAGAAGAGGGTCAAAAAACATAAAAACCTGCATTAAACTCAGCTGACGTTTCCACTATATAATTTGGTTATCCTCAGGACAAAATTAAAAGAGTTTTTCTTTGTCACTCTCGATATATAGATAATCAATATTTCTTCTTTCAATAAGAGTCTTGAGATAAAAAAAACAATAACAATAATAAAAAAAATGGTAGGTATTGCTAACTAGTAATTAGTTTTAAAATAAATAATTTAATGGAATATGTAACACCAAACTGAAAAAAGGGTAAGTCTTGCAAGACTCTGTATATAGGTCTGGAAAACACTCCCGATTGTTTAACTAGTTGGTATGGTTATGGGAGGAAGGAAAGAAATATTATAGAGGACGTTTTTGGAGTTTGGAAAAAGCGTTCTATTAATTTATATTTTTTTAAAATTACATTTTTAAATGGGCGCCATTATAATTTAAACAGTCTTGACACATTTCGATGTGTTCCATTAGGTCTTCTTCGTAATAAATCAAGCCCATTGTCATCAATTTCAACTGGAAATGCATTTTTAAGTTCTTGAAGTGTGCGTGGATGATGTTCGTAAACCTTCGCCTTGAGGTAACCCCATAAGAAACAATTTGGTCCAGTTAAGTCGAAAGATTTGGTCGATCACGCAATGACCGAAACATAAAATTAATTGGCAAGGAAACATGTCTAAGAATAATCTTCGCTTGTTTTACCGTGTGCACTGTTGCTCCATCTTGTTGAAAAAATGGATTATATCTACTATGTCCCAGGTCTGGAGAGCTCCATCGTGACAAAATTTTGAAGTATATTTCTATACCGGTTAGAATTAACTGTGACAGTTCGGTTTATTACTCTAAAAAAAATAAGGCCAAATGTTCCTTAATAAAAAACCCCCCTATGAAACGGTCACTTTACTGCTATGCAGCCCAATATCTATTTCTGTCTATTAACATAATCGTCCAAGTGGAAATGAGCCTTATGGCTTACACCTGAATTTTCATATTTTTTTAAATTTCCACAAACTCTGGCCAAAACGAATCCGGTGTTTGTCTTGTTCCTTAAGTTTTTAAACGATTTGAAATTTATATGGGTGAAAATGCAAATCCTTTTCAACTAGTAAAAACTTCTGTCCGAAATGTCCAGAGCAAGTTCAAGTCCGGAAGCAGAGCGTGTCGGATTTTGACTAACTGCATGTCGCACTCTTTCAATGTCTCCAGCATCCTTATCGTACGAGTAGATTTTAAAAATCTTGAAGCAATAATACGATAAATATGAAATTGATTGACCCAGTGCAAAATTGTATCCCGTTTTGATATTCTTCCCTGCTTGGGAATTTTAAATTTACGCCTAAAATGCCTTTGTGTCTGTGTTTTAATAAACTTTTCAACAGCGAACACGCCTTGATTTAACGGAAAAATAAGCCATAACCACTAAAATTGTAAATGGGCGCAAAAATTGTGTACAACTGCCAAAGTTGCATGCAATAAGCACAAAAATTACGTATAACTTACAACTAGCTGTCAACTATTTTTCACTGCATATGATACTTAAAACCACCTATACTTATTGCCGGACCCACGACTACAGGCAGGCTCGCGATTTTGTCTACATGGCCGAACAAATTACGATTGGCCTACGTAATTGCTCAGAGCCGAACAACTCTGAACAATCTAATCGAAGTTCTGATAGTAGATTGCAAACTGATACGTGTCGAGGAAGATCCTACTGCCCAAGGAAGTAAAAACGTCCTACCATATCTTAGTGCAGTGTGAGATATCTGAAGTGACTGAGGCAAGAAATCTTTGGTGCCAATACGGTTTTGGGGGAGAAGGCAATCTATGGACTTCTCACCTTCTGCAGATGATCAAGGAGTTCTAAAGCGAGAGCAAACGGGATAATAGGTTAACGAGATAGTAGGGGGGATCGATAAAAAGGGCCCCTAAAAGCCCATCTCGTTAAAAAAACCATGCATACACAAATTAAAACATTTATTACCTATTCAGTATAATGCTAATTTAGACTAATTAATGACATTGGAGTTATAGGATGTGGTTTAGGATTTAGGATGTGTGTCTGTCCTTGTGTGTGTTGTGCTGTTGTCAGGTATCGTCGTGGTAGAGTGGGAGGTTTTAGTGTATAAGTTTGTGTATGTGTGCGTCTTGGTGGTATCAACGTATGTCCGTTATGTGTCTGGTTAAATTGGAGGCGTGAATATTCGTTTTGAGGAATTTCTGCGCGGTTTATGTAATGTAGATTCGTATGTATGGTATTTTTTGCATTTCTGTAGAGTTTGTCTATGCGTATGTAACTATTGGAGTTCATTATAAGTGTCAGTAGTTTGTTTTGTGTTACCTAGAAGCGTCCGTACTGTGTGTCGGACATCCAGTTCCAGGCAACGAAATCATATGTTCTTGTTGGTCTACGTATAGTTTTGTAAAGTAGCAGTTTGTTGTCAGGGTTAAGTAAAGAGCGTCTGTTAATCATTGGGTAGAGTTTGTGTAGGTCATGTACGTTTTATTAATTTCCTTGGTTATGTGTGGTTTGAATGGAAAACGTTGGTCTAATAATGTCTGTTCTAGGTATTAACTGTTTTTTGTATTCTAATTTATATTTTTTTTGTGGTGTGAAAGTTTTAATATTTGTGAATTTTTTGGTAAACCTAATGGTCTCTGTCTTTGTTTCGTTTATAGTGATTTTTATAATATTTTGGTGGTGGTAACGTATCTAAATGATAACGTATTTTCGTCGTCGCTGTCTGTGCGCAGAAGGATTTTACGTATATTGTCTTGTCGTGAGCGCACATGATGGTTTGTATCAGGGTGTGGGTAGGAGGATCTACCAGGTAGTGGATAAAAAGGGTGGGTGAGAGCACCGGGCTCTACAGCACGCCCGCCCTTATATCGTATTTATCAGATATAGTATTGTTAATTGTAACTACAAAGTGTCTGTCTTTAAGTTTGAATTAATTAACGTTACATAATAGATGGGTAAATTGTGTAGGTGTTGTACTTCGTGCAGGAAATCCCCATGCCTAACAGTGTCAAATACTTTTTCTATGTTCAAGAGTAGCGTTTTGGTGCTTTGTTTATGGTTAAAGTCTTTGAAGACATCATGCACCACTCTGTACAGAGACAACGTGATATAGTGTCCTCTCCTGAAACCGAGCTATATATTTGGGATTAAAACTTTTTTTATTTATTATTCTATTTAAGTTTCTTGGTATAATTTTCTCTGCTATTTTTCCGATGAAATTTAGCAGAGATATAGGGCGGTAACTTTGAGGTACAGTGGGATCTTTTTCTGGTTTCAGGAAGGGCCCCATGATTGCAGTTTTTCAGTCTGTTGGGAAGTACTGCAGTCGAATCGCCGTTGATTATGTACGTCATTCGCGTAATTGCTTTTCTGGGTAATCTTTTGTAAAGTATGTTTGGTATATTGTCTGGAGCAGGGGCATTTAGATTAAGGAGAGTTTTTAAAATGTTCTTAATTTCTGTTAGGGAGGCAATTAGTTTGGCTAATTTTCTGGGAGGTATGGGTATTGGGTGGGGATGTTTTGTACTTGTCTGGTCTACGTTCGTCTGTTTGTCTGTGCTGTTGTCCTTTGTGCTGTATGTTTGTTGTAAGTACCGTGCAAATGTGTTAGCTCTCTCTTTCTGTTAGTGCTGTTTCTCCATTGTTTATTATTGCTGGTATGTTGTTTTCGTCTCGCTGGAGCAGTTTGGGGGGCGTCCATAAGGAATTCTTTAGTAAATAATTTTGATATTTTATTATTCTATTCTGCATTTTTGTGTTGTCAGTTTGTTTTTAATATTGTTTTGTAGGTTAGTCAGTCTTAATTTGTTTATTCGTCTTTTGTTCTTTTGTCATTTTTTGCGTTTTGCGTTTTGCGTTATTTTTAAATTTAATTAATTTTGTAATTTCGTCCGGTATAATGTCTTTTCGCGAGCCTATTGTCACATGTTTTGTTTTCTTTTCTTGTCTTTGACAAATTGCTTAGTCTGTGTAAAAAGCTTTATCTCATCGTCAAATCTTGTTTTGGAATTTAGAATTCAGAGTGCATAACTACATAACCCTTCCTTGTTTAACTAGTTATCAACTAGAACAACTCTCATAACATATGTATATATATGAAAAACTGTTAAAACTTTCTTTACGTATTGAAAATGGATGTTAATTACATGTACAGTTGTAGACATGGCAAGATGTTAGTAAATACGCTTTTACCTTTCGTACACTATTAATTTTATTTTCACAGTGCAATCACTGTGTAAATGATCATGCAACGTCGTCCATTTTCTATATTATAGATGTACAGCATATATGCGTAAATTTTTTTTGGTGTAAGGAAAATTTAACCTAAGGAAAATTTTTTTCTGAAAAGACATTAGTCATTTTGTAAGATTATTCCGATACCGGATAGTGTAAATATGTAACCCCCTCTTGTTCAATAATTAATTGTTGTTTGATTAGAATAATTTTCAGAATGATAATTATTACTATAAAAATCCGCTAAGATTAATTATATAATCGCATTTTTTAATATCATCTTTCGTCAATTAGTTTATTTATGAAATATGTTTATTGTTTCAGTTCATCAAGTAAAATAATGAATGACGTAACTTCTGCAGTTAATGTGTAATTATTACTGCAAAGCAGAAAATGTCAGGCATCACGTCCCAGGCTATGTTGGTTATATTTCATAGGGAGTTTCTTACTTCATATCATAATTTTAAAAGAACTTGTTTAAAATATTTAATTTGAATATTTCTTGTATTTCGTTTAAAATCACATATTAAACTAAAAGAAATATTGTTCGTAGGTACAAATATATTATTTAAAAAAATGTTCCACCAGTCGTGAGATAAGTTTATTTTTATTAGTTTCTTTATTATAAATTACTTGGGAGAAATAAAAGATATTATATTTGGAGTAATTCAGTAGAAAAATTCTACATGTTTTTTTTAATAATTTCTGTAATAAAGTTTACAATGTTGGCAAAGTACAAGAGCAGGGAAAATAGGGATAAAGTAGACAAATTTACAAGTAACCTTGTCAATCAGTGTTTATCTCTATTCCGACAACATTGTTAATTAATTCTCCTGGAAATGCACCCTATTTTTCCTAAAGGGTGATTATCTTATCAATCACGATCGCATCAAGATTGTTTGCGAATTGTGGTATACTTGAGACTTGTCATCGAAGAGCGTCACAAACATTCCCGATGGGGTTTAAATCAGGCGAGCCGCTGGCTACACCATTGTTAAATTTCGTATTCTTGAAATAAATAGTTAACAATTGCAGTTTTCTAGGGTCATGTATTGTTGTCGATGTAGATGCATTCTGGCCCATGATTGTTTACATACGGCAACACTATTGGTTCCAAATTTCATTATAAATAATTTTTAGCTATTGCTTTAGTGTTCACGAAACTGCCTAGCTCAGTCTTGTTGTTATTTACTCCTGTACCTTCCCAAACAGTAACTTATTTTCTATCAAATGAAACAATTTTCACCATATATTGCTCATCATATCGCTCATATCGTTTTCATCATAGATGTCTACATCTGCTGTCTGGGTAGAGAAAATCTAGACTCGTTTGTAAATAAACAGTTTGACCATATAATGTTATTATAATTCTCATGCTCACGAGCAGATTGCAACCGATTTCATCTATGTTATGAAGTCCATTTTAGGATATAACGATTTCTACACAAAAAAATTAATGAAAATTTACTCTTGAAATTTTTTTCTTTCCTAGAGCAGTTTACGAGGGAAATTCGTGATCGTATGTAGCTGCCGGACCCAACATCGTGGTTAAATACTTATAAAAAATAACTGTTAATAATATGCATAATTCTAGTTGTATACAAGAATGAGACCAAAAATAGTTGTATAAACTGCGGTTCATAGTTTACATTATTTCACTTAATTTACTATAATGATTGCTTAAAATATATTATTTTGTAAATATATCCTTGGTAAAATTTTTCTGGAAAACAGTATGTTATTTAAAATAGTGGTATGCATTTTCTGCAGGTTATTTCATATATTGAAGTTAATATTATCTTTTGATATGAAACGCCCCAACTGCAAGTATATTTTATCCTCGTATCCAACATTTTATGCATAATTTATGTGATTATGTGAAATGTGTTTCAAGTTCCTATTAGTTAGAATACCATTGGAATTAAGGAAACATGTTTGTCTTAACGGCCTACTTTGAAAAAATCAATCAAAATATTATTATCTACCTCAAATCGATTTGCTGAATGGCTATAGAAGGTATATATTACTAATTTGTTTTAAATAAGGAGCAATGGGTAGGGAGGGAACACCCTGTACATAAATATACAATCCAAATGGTTCACTAGTATTATTTTACCGTGCCAAATAAAGATGGAAAATTACGTTTAATCGAGTAAATGTGGAACATACTGGATCACTGAGTTACTGCTCACATTTTTTTGTGTAATTTTTACTTAGAGAAATCATGTGATACATAGACATAAAAGTAAAGTATTTATCATTACCTGTTTCACCGGAAATGATAGCAACTTTCAAATTCTAAGCAGGACATCCAGCATAATTTTTGTAGTTTTGGACAAAGCATTAAAGTCTGAATTCAGCAATTTGGCGTATTTGTGCCTTGATTTTCTCTATTATTGGCGGTATATTATTAAATGCAGACATCACACTAGGCTTATAAAAATTTAAATCATACGTTTCAAGTGATGGTGAACCATATTTTAGTGACACCCGGTAAACTGGTAAAATAAAATATTTTGTACGAATGTAGTTATCAATGTTATCATTCATCAATCATCATATTCATATTAGATACAGATTTGTTAATTTCAAAATTTACGTTTGACAAACAGTTGTTAGTATAATATACAATATTAAGTAATATAAATCATGTCTTTTTGACCAACGAAGTACTATACGCTGTTCACTTAATCTCTGCAGCGTTAGCCTGATTCTTGGTGCAGACGGCAAGCAGATGTACACAAGTACAAATTTCCTATAGCGGTTCATTTTCATGTTTATTTTATTTCATAAGCATCGGTCGTAGTTGGACGTTTCACTCACTTGTTGGTCGTTTCACTCACTTAAGTCCAACCCAACATTGCAAAATTTAGGTAAATAGAGTTTAATTATTACTTTACTACATCTATACAGTGTGGGAGAGATTTAAACCGGAAACTTAGTCGATAGAACATGCCAAAATAAGATGGATTTGTCAATAAACTTGTAGCTCAAAATGTTTAGTTTTTGAGATAGAGCGCATTTAAGTTTTAATTTATTTTCAGTTTTTCCCATATTTCTCCTGAAATAATTGAGATATTGTTATGAAATTCGGAAGGTGAACGTTGCATACGCCAATACACTTCACGCTATAGTTTTCATCTCTTCATTTCAACCAGAGGTATGACGGTGTGAGGGTCGACGAAGATATTCTTCCCAAAAAACTAGACGCCACTGACCTAAGCTATTTTTCGTTTTCGACATTTACTGTCATTAGTGCACCAAAAAGTTTTTTCATAATTTTTGATAGGATGCGACGTCTTTGAGTTAAACTCATTTCAAAATCAATATCCCCTAATTAGCTGTTACTTGAGAATCGTTAAAAAAATTACATGGTTTTGCATTTTTCTATTAACACAATTTTGAATGGAGAAACAGAAACTATGGTTCGAGATGTACGTAACTTGCCACCCTTTGAATCTCATAACAATGTCTCAATTATTTCCAGAGAAATGCGCCCTCTATCTCGAAAACTAAGCATTTTTAGCAATAAGTTTATATGACAAATCCATATTATTTATATTCCATTCTCTAAGTTTCCTGATTGAAATCTGGCCCACCCTGTATAGTTCAATTAAGTAAATATGCATTTCCACCAAACAAATGCGATGACTTGTTGACGGATAGCGTCATTTTCAAGGCATATTTCAATAAATCGTGGTTTACAAAATTTATGAACCATGCAAATTATTATATGTTTACTATCTTTTTGATTTATGTAAATAAATTATTATATTCCTAAAGTGTGAACAATAAGAATTTCAGCTACATTTAATAATGTGTAATTTGGCACTTAAAGTTAATTGTAATTGTGACTTACTGAATTTTTTTTCGTATACATGTTTTTCAAAATAAATGCCAATTTAATACATAAAGTGTTGATTAACAGCCTTGATTGTTGATGGCTTTAGGCACTCTATTTAAGTGACGGATGTGTCAATCAGTGTGATACAATATAATATGTTTTAGCCTTAACTATTTTTGACACCAATTTTCGAAACGTTGTCGGACTTTTGTTCGATATTTCTCTGAAGAACCAACCCAATTTTTTGTAAATTTCACTGAAATGGTTGGCTGATTTATTTATCATCGTATTTTCATTCTATGTGCATAAATATACGTGGTATTAGTTTGTGAATAAAATATGAAAGGTATTATATCTGTATTGTTTCTAAAACATCTTATATGCTCTTGAATTCTTGTTTTAAAATCCCTGTAACTTGTTCCGATATATACTGAATTGTAATTTTTCTCTAAATCACATGATGTGTATGCCTTTTGTAGCTGGTCTGTAGATGGATGTATTCAAAAATCCGAAATTGTTAGCCAGGTAAATAAAGAATCTATGTAGGAGAGAAAGCCCTTGATTTTTTTCAATAGTTATACCAAGTTATGGAAAATTTATTTAGTGTTTCTTGATATTAAAGTTAAATTAAAATAATACAACCCCCTGTATCCCTGAAGGTACTTCAAGGTACCTTGTGTGGGACAGAGCTACACATTTAGAGACAATGGACACACTCCCAATGTCTGAGTATGCTAGGATTGATTTCTGGTTTAGAAAAACTCTAGCTCCTCGACCGGGCATCGAATCCTGGACTCCACTGTCCTTACCACTCGACCGCGAAGCCATATGTATCTCGAATAGCCTACAAGTTTCAATAACTTTCGTGGTGATTATCAACTTTAAATTATACTGGCGCCTTCGTGTTAATTAAAATATACGTAAAAAATACGATATGCAAAAGATAAATAATTATGAAAATAACCTTGAAACGAAAACTGAAATATGATTAAAACAATATTTTATAAAAATGATAACATCGTCATTTTTATGTTTAATTTCTTTCATTGCGTCACAAATTAGTTTAAGAATGCACTAGAAAAAATATATATTAAGCAGATTGAATGGAAAACGGACATGATTTTTTGCATATTTCAATACCAATATTCCGTTCCATATTTTAAAAATTATATTGAACTATACTATTTACAGTTTATTGGAGCAGCATTCCTTTCATTTTACAAAAAACGCGTTATACTCACGTGTAATATGAAGTATATGCCATGCGTGTATGCAATAAACAAATAATTATTTCATTATGTATGTTTAGCGGTCAAGAAAAAATTGTTAGTTACTATTTATTAATTACTCGCTCTAGAATTTATATACTTTCATAACTGAACTTATTATCCAAGTAATTTCTTTAAATTTTAATATACATTTCATTCATCCTTTGACGTGTTGAAAAACAGTAATGTGGTACTAAAGCTGATAATATTTGCATTCGTACGTTGCAGAAGGCTAATATGTATTTGATGAATACTGATATTACTAAATACTTGTTTAGTAAATATATACTAGGTTTATACAATGTAAAAATGCTTGTTTAATAAAAAATGTTTCTAGTAATCACATAATTTTCAAAATATGTATTTTAATAAAAACTAATCAAAATTCAAAATACGGATAAATAATTCCTCAGGTGATCATTAGAATTTTCTTAATATTTTCTTTTTCCTTGTACACATAAATCAGGTTTTCCACAACTAATGTTGATATTAGGTTTTTCATTTCACGGGAGAATTGTACGGTTCCATTTTACACATTTGCCAAGATTAAGTGAAAGCTGTATGCAATAAAGATCATCATGGTTGACGTGAATCGTACCTACATATACAGATCGAGCCAACCCACTAGATACACGACTAGCGGTATACGCAGTTTACAATCACCCATCTGTTGCCAGCGCTAATGTCAGAAGGTGCTTTTACAGTAAGTTAGGATATTGTCATTCTCAAGGTCTTTTTGAGCATCTAATTATAAACAATTTCAAAATGTCTACTTCTCGTAAAGTATAATAATTTAAACTGTTTTGAATGCAGAAAATACCTAAAATACTATTTTAAAATAGCTGCACCGAGAAGCGGTACTACATAATTATTAGAAACAGTGATCTAATCAGACGAAGCGACGAAATATTATTAAATAAATATTTTATTCAAAATGAATTTTTATACAGTACAATAATTTATTTTATGTTAACTACCAATACAATGCTGTCAAGTAACTTAGAAAAACTTTTTACTTTTACTTTTTTCTTCCTACTTTTTCCTATGAAACTTTTTTCTTTCGGAATTCATATTCAGACGGACAACTGTAAACTGCGCATATTATTAGGTGTGTATCTAGGGGTTGCACGAATTTCTCAATATAATCTGGATCTTCATTTGATATGGCTTGACCTTGAAAAAATGTCCCCGTATAGAGGCCGCCATACTGTGGGCAATCTAGTTATATTTCAATATATTATTGGTAAAAATTAGTGTTTTGCGTTGGTCACACTGGATTTCGATTTGTCAATTGTCATCTTTGGACGATTTGTATATGTGATGTGCTGGGACTGGATTTAAAAATTATTGTACTTTATTCCTGGGCTGTCAGTTTTATTAGATTTGTTCTGTATTTATTAGTTTTTGAGTGGCATTCTGTGGTTATTATTTAGTGTAGAACTTCTCTGTGTGCTTAACTAAAAATGCATTTTTTGGTTCTGGTTGCGAAAGTTCCACCAGAAAAAAAAAAGAAAAATGTAACTTTCATTCGTAAGTCTGGTAGTATTCAAACACCAATAAGTTTTCTTTAAAAGCTGGATAGTTTTATAATTTTTTTATAATAAAACATTTTTAAATCGAGTTGTTTTTCTCTTCTCAAATGTGAATTTTTTTCTACAAATAGTGTTTAACTAATTTGTAATATACGACTGTGATAATAACACAACTTCACATAATTATGAGAGCCCGTGTAGCTCAAATATCTATTGCTGAATTGCAATAAGTTTGAAAGAAGAACCGGAGAATTATTTTCTAATTTATTCTCACTCTCGAATGGTATTCGACATATTATTTTTTATATTTAAATACAAAATATAAATATTGTCTGAACGTTATTTGTGGCATTCTCTAAGTTTTTCTTTCTTTTTTTTTGGGACTTACTACCACATGAATAAGTTTTCGTTATCTAAAAAAAATAGTTAGTTATCCAGTATGTTAGTGGAAAAATAAACCTCTGCGCTTGTGACTTTACGTCAAAAGATTATTTCAGAGCGTGCTTTTTGACAACTAATATAAGACACAAAAATAATATATAATATAATTTCCTAACGTTTCGGAAAATGAATCTGTGTCCTTTTTCAAAGTTATTTATCATTTTTAGAATATGTCAAGCGTAAAACTTGACGTATATTATATGTTTATACAATGTTAATTTTGTTCAAAAATTATACAATATTAATTTTGTTCAGTTCTTCGATAATCGGTAATCGCTAACAAAATCTACAGAGCAATGAGATAAACACTTTTCTTCATTCAATAATATTATTGCCAATTCCTTAATTTTTCTTTTACTACAGTCTGCTTCTTTCATTAAAATTTTTGCCAAATCCCAGTTTATTCTATGTCCATTTTCCCAAGCATGTTCGCAAATTTTCGATTTTCAATTTCATCCTTTCTAATCTAACCTTACATAAATAAATAACTTTGAAAAAGAAAACAGATTCATTTTCCGACACGTTAGGGAATTATATTATTATTTTAGTGTCTCATATTAATTCTCAAAAAAACAGCTCTGACTAATCTTTTGTCGTAAATTCATAAGCGCAGAGGTCTACTTTTCCACTAACATGCTGGGTAACTAACTATATTTTTTAGATTACGAAGAATTGTTCATGTGGTAGCAAGTCCCAAAAATGTGAAAGAAAGACAAAATATAACTTTTTAACTTTTTTTTTTAACAATTAATTGTCTCAATTTAGCCATAAATAGGTAGATAGTTACAAATGATTTTAAATAATTCTTATATTATTATACATATACCAACATTACTATATTATACATTTTTTTTATCAGGTTTAAAATTACATACAAGTAGTAGTAGTAGCTACTTATTTTACTAGGCAAGTAGGCCACAATGGGCCCTTTTTACCTAGGGCCCTACAGTTTAGCGTGGACTCCGAACCACGGTCCTCGACTGTCAACTAACCCACCGCCTGGGCCTGCCCGCCTGCACCGCCAGCAGTGTGGCAAACCTCCTAGGTAGGTCTCCTCGACCCTCCACCCGGGCTCGCCTCTCCGCCTGCATCAGGCTAGCGGCCTTCCCGGGATTGTCTGTTGACAGCCTACCGACTGTTAGATGAGCTATCGTTCATCCATCCAATTGCCGGACTCGATCAGTGCTGCTTAACTTCACTGATCGAATATCGGAAATTAAACGGATGTCCATACCTCATCCCCAAATTACATACAAAGTAAGTATTGAATTTTTTTTGTCTTTCTTTTTTAAAGTTTTTTTTTTAATAATTTTTCAAGTCTAATAAGTTATGTATTTCTTATTCTGGAAATTTCCAATAAAAACTTTTTTATATTTCTTTTAAATAGTTCCTTATTAAACACAATTTTTTAATGTTTCAGATATAAAGTTAGATGCCTTAGGTGCGAGGTACACATGAGATCGTTGCCCAATTGTTTTATACATTAGTTTAGCTGACATAAGATTTTTTTTTATTTTTGGTATTATGTATATACATGTAAAATTATTTCTGTTTCTGAATATTGCATCAGTGACAAGCTTAAAAAAATAACTGTCGTGAATCCATGATTGATGACTCTCTATACAAAGAATCGGTAGGATAGGTAGGTTCTTTGTTGTACATTATTTTAATAATTTTTTTTTGAGTTAACTCCAATTTATTTAAATGTACATTCAAAACACCTCCCCAACCTATTACACCATATCTAATATGTGGTTCTACAAGCGCCATATATATTATTTTTAGATGTTTAATATCTACTGTACTCTCAACTTGTCGGTGATATAATTTATGTGTTTGTCCCATCTTAGGTGACAGTCTATAATTAACGCAAGGTATTTAGTATGCGGTTTAGAGAATACTGAAAGACAATTATCTTATTCATCTTTTTATTTCTAACGATTGGAACTGTGGTAAAGAGCATTATAGCAGCTAAAAGGTATATATACTGTTTTTTAAAAGTTTAATGAGAGAAGTTGAAAATCAAACCATTGCTTTACGTTTGCAAAATCATTTTGTACTTTTTCTCCCAGTTGTCCCAGGGGTCACTTTCATAAAAAATGGCAGTATCATCAGCAAAACTGATGATCGTATCTTCTAAGTCTATCTCAAATAAACTATTAAGGTAAAGGATAAATAGAATTGGTCCAAGTATAGTGCCCTGAGGTACACCATATTCAATTGTTTCAAAACTGCTTCTGGTGTTATCTATTTCCACACATTGCTTCCTATTTGTTAGGTAACTACACATTAATTTAAGAGCTGTACCTCTAATTCCTATATCATCTAATCTTTCCAATAATAACATGTGGCTTATTGTCTCGAAAGCCTTTGCTAAGTCTAGAAACAAACATAGCGAAGGTTTTGAGTTATCCAGAGATTTATAAATTTTCTTGGTAAGCATAGTAATTGCGTGTTCAGTCGACTTACCCTCTCTAAAACCAAATTGTTGTGTTGACAAAATATTGTGTTTATCGAAAAACCTCAGTACTCTGGTTTTTAATGACATTTCAAAAATTTTAGTAACGCTTGTTATAAGAGAGATTAGTCTATAGTGTAAAGCTGACTTTTTATCTCCACCTTTATAAATTGGTTTTACAATAGATACTTTAAAAATGTCCGGACAAATACCTGAACTAAGAGACTTATTTATTAAGTATGTCACTACATAAACTAAATTTATAGTGCATCAAAATTAAAGTGTGCTAGAGTTTTGAACATAAAAACACAATTATTCTAAATGTTTCGTCCGTGACTGTTATATTTTCTTTTAGTTTGTCATAAAATGATTGGGAAATGTTTCAGTATCGAATTCTTACTTACTATAGTATTTTTAAATGCATTTTCTTAAGTTTGTATGACAACTTTTTCCACTGACGCTGAATTAAATCGTTTTTGGTTCTTCTTTTTAAATTTAAGACAAAACTGGTGATAGATGCCAAAACCAGAAAACACATCAATGTACAAAAACAAATTACTACAAAATATTCTCAGTAGGATAATATAATTAGATTATTCTCACTATAATAACAATATAAATTGAAAAAAATTAAACACTTGATCAAAAATACTGCTAAATGTAATCACGGAATTAGACTAATGTGTGTGGTAAACACGATTTAAATATCTGCGGTCTCATAACCTTCTATAATTGGTTAATATGTAGCCAATATAAATTATCAACAGTATGGAAGCTTACATGTAGGGGACATTTTATTAGTATTGAGTCAGAAATCCAGATTGTATTAAGAAATTCGTGAGGGGTTTGCTCGATCTCTACAAAGATTCTCTTGAGATTTAAATTCGATTCCCACGTCTAATAATTATTGTGTTCAACAGTCTAAAGGTTCTTATGCAGGCTACACAGGAAGGTCAACTACTGTAAATTTTTATCCTTAAGCTAGCAATAATCTTAAAAGGTAAAATCCTTTGTGGCACTTATTTTGGCTAAAAGAGATGCTCACACTACTCACTTATTTACATGAAAATAAAATTAGTCTAAAAAGAACTGGAAAATTTACTGCAATATCCTACAGTCAGTATTTCGAATCGTATAAAATAAGAAAATAGTATATATAACAAATGGCAACAGAATGGTGGATAAATTTAAAAAATAATTAATGAACATAAAATATATTATGATTAGAGTGAAAAATATTTTTTTCGATACTTGTGACATATTCAGTACATCGATAACACTTTTGTGTGTCATACCTTGTCCATTTAAAATGTATTTAATTAAATTTATAGATGTTTTAATTTTGTATACATTTTGGCGTGTCCATAAAATTGTAATTACTCCCGAAGGTGGAAAATACCTCAGGATATAATATCGTGTAACAAAAAACTGTAATTAACTTGATCTACGCATTTACCATTTTATGTGTAAGTGCAACTTTAGGTATAAGAAACAATAAAAAATAGAAAAAATTAAAACGGTTGTATATGGCTGGAAGAATAATCAATTTGCGGCATAAACAATGAAAGAAATAGGTAAATGGCTCAAGGCACTTTTGTTATAATGTCGCAAGTCGATTGTCTTTCCCATTCTACTTAAATCTATAGCTATTTTTAATTTTTTTTCTTATTTCTTGTGTTTGAAATATAATATAGAATACATATGGGCATCCAATAATATGGTATATGTGGGAGTGACAAAAATATCAGGAACAAAGGTATAGGTAAATGTTAATAGGTTTCACCGGAAGTATCATCAAGTGTGAATTTTTAAATAGAATACCCTATATATTTTAACATATTCTGATTGTGCAAACAATTTTCTATATTTTTTCTAATTTTCTGACATTACCCTCAAGGATGGCGGACACTTCAATTATTATAATAGTAACATCTATTTTTTCCTTCCATATAGGAATCGTCATAATTTAAGCTTTAAATTGGTATAATTATAACGGATTGACAATACTGCGGAACGACATAAGTAATCTAAAATACAGACTTCATATTCGAGGAAATATAAGCAGTCAGGAAAGCAGGCGATTGCATCAAAAGCAGGCCATTCAGATAAAAAAAATTATTATAGCAACCTTCTCTACATCCATCCATCCATTTGTCCCCAGGCCCATTGCTTGGCCGGACAGATAAAGGCGAAAATCATATTGGCATGGACTTCCGGCGATATATAGCGGTTTCAATGATGAAAACTCTGTGATGTTTATATTCTTTATAAAAGGAGGTATACTTTAGCTTGGCAATCACAAAATGTTCCATCGATAAATCGTATGACTTTCTGTCACTCATATACAGTGAGGTCCTAAAATTACACCCCTCCTGCTATTTTTTGAGCCGTTTGGAATTTATCATTGGGGGGATATTCCCAGACAGGCTAGATACTTTTTTGAGCATAAAATTGATTATTGATATGGCGTTTAGCCGCCAGTAATGGTGTGTTGAATATCAAATTAAAGGTCTTTATGTTGCCAATATCGCTTTATAGTTTCATGATGATTCCTCAAAGCGTGTGGAATTAGCGGCGTAACCATTTTTGCATATAAAAAAATGATTAGGCCACCAATTCCATACGCTTTGAGGAATCATCATGAAATTTTAGAGACATTGGCGACACAAAGATCTTTAATTTTCCATGCAATGGACCCTACTTCACGTGGTAGGAAAATCCAATATGACGGCCTGACGACATATTGATTTTCCTACAGCGTGGTACTTTCCCTAAACGTATTTGTTTTTAAACATCTTAATTTTATAGTTCAAGAAAAGTATTTCGCATAACCACTTTATTTCTTTAATCCGTCATTACCGGTTTGTTATACATCTTTTTTGTTTTAATACTCCCTTGATCTAAAAATTAGACTACATTTTTCGAAACTTGTCTTTGTTCATAAAAAGGTAAATGCGAATACTTCTCGGTGAACTTCCTACAAGTGCTAAGGACGGTTTTGTCACATTTCCAATGGATATAAAATAAATTTAAAATATCAACATCTAAATAATTATTTTCCATGTTTTTAGTCCCAATTAACATTAACGACAACTACTAAGAATATTATAGAAACTTCTTAACTGACAAGTTAGCCTACTAGATTTAGCGAAGAATAATCAAATGTAATGTTCTTGCGATTCGACTGTCATTCGAAGCTTTGAAAATATCAATTTTAGGTACAGAAACATCCTATATTGAGAAATAGGTAATTCACCTGTCCTTGTGATAACTGTCATAAAATATGGAGTTTCATTTTAAAACCATGTCTTTTGTTCAACTTGTTCATTACTAAAGAACAATGGATTTAAGAAATGTGATTTCCCAGGATTAAAGTCACCTTTAAATTTTCAAAATAGATATCACCATATTATGCTCGTTATGTATCCAAACTTTCAGGTTTCCATAACTATCCTGCGAGAAGATATCAAATTTGAAAATTGGGACCTTTTCAAGTGACAGATTTTCTATAAATTGAAATATCTCAAAACGGTCAATTTTAGGTCATATGTGTATTAAGTGAATTCACGCAAATACCAAAAGGTTAATGAAATACATCGTATTCCATTTAAAATAACAAAGTTGGCCTCAATATAACCGGAATTGGTAGAAAATTGAAAATATCCTCATTGGTAAGATCCCGGTCCATAAAGTCAACCTGAAAATTTTCAGAAAGAAATAGACAGTTGTGGTAAATATTGATATTGCAACTATTCACAAATTTACAAAACTCCACTTTTCTTAATTTCATTCCTATGTAACGTTCAATACTAAATAAAATTTTGCACGAATTCCTCCCTATAAATTAACACTTAGATAATACGCTGATGGAGAACTAGGCTTATGGTATATTAAATAAATTTGGAGTCGTATAAAGTTTCCTCTTTGTAAAAAATCTTCTACTTTTACTATACTATTAGTTAACAAAATAGATAATTTTAACGTAAAACTTATGTTAGCTACAAAATTTCCTAGAATAATGAAATAGTAAATAAATTCTTTATCTGAACTATTAATTTTTATTTATTTTGCATCACATGGCACTTAGTAGGTGGACGCGATGATTAAATAAACCATATTTTGCCGGCTTATAAGCGGAATATTAAGCATCTTCTGTTCATTAGTCATCATTGAAATGAACAAATATTTACTTTATTTTCGTTAATGGAATTATCACCAAGGTCATATCATTCTGAAAGTTAATATAACATTAGTAGTTTTCTACACTAACTTCATAATTTTTTTTTGATTAACATGTTGGCACATTGTTTTGAGTTTTAAAGATGAGTTTAGTGTACACGAAAATATGTATAGATACCAAAAAAACCACATTTGCGAGAGTTCGTGAGCTCCTGTTTTTAAAATAAATTATTTGTTTTATGGAGAAATTAAAAGGCCACCATAAGATAATGAATAAATGTCAGTTTCCAATGAATTTGTTTAAAGAAAAACAAAACTTTACAAATGCGAAAGACGCAACAATATGGAAAAATATGTTTAATAAAATTATTTACATATCTTTATGACATTGTGGTAATTTTTTTTTTCTAAAAACAATAATTTGCGAATCACTGGAAATGTACTTTTTCTATGTTTGTATGTATTTCACAGTATTATTAATGCTCGGGGGCGGTCTTAGACCCCCAAAAAACTGGGGGCAAAAAAAAATAAACAAAATTCTTTAAAATTTCGTTTGTAAAGTTGAAAGACGAATTCGAATTACTTCTTTCTAGCCAGTGTTTGAAAAATGACCACGTTATCATTAAACATAGTGTTGTATACATGCTTGTCACTATTTCTATTATAATCACAACAGGTTTTTTACTTCCACTAAATTCTGAAAAGCAGATGTAGAAAATAGCTTCATTATTCTCAATAATTTGAAAAAGGGTCGGGAACCTTATCCATCCATCCATCTGATATTAAGTTCTTATTGCGATACTCTTTCTAGATGAGAATGATACGTAGGTGGTTATATGTAGCTGTCTGCCGAATGTACCTTTTTACTCTTTGCAAATATGGTTTTTGCTAACTTAACATGAATAATCTTTTCATTGCCTGCCCACTTTAGATTTGCATCTATCTTCACCCTCAGAAACTTTAAGAGCTATACTTTCGTTTAAAATTAATTTATTAAATGTTCTACATGCCTTCACCAGATTAATTACCTCAGTATAAATAAATTCTTTATCCACTTCTCTATCGAAACGTATACGAAAAGAAACAACATCTGCGTATTTATATTTTATTAGGAATATTCACAATTAATAAAATATCATTAATATAAAGAAAAGAAGAGAACCCAAAACTGATAACTGTGGCACTTCCTTTGTTATTTGTAAGAGCTGATCCATAGCAAGATATACTCACTCAGGTAAGATTGTCAGTTACCTACATATGTAATAGTATTATAAAGTCATAGAAGTTGTTGGTGTTTCATCAATTATTCAACATAAAACTACAAAATGTTCTAAAAGTTTTACAACTGAGGATAACCAGAAACCAAACAAATTTCTCATTTTATATAAAAATAGGCAGATTTAGTAGTTATAATTATAATTAAAACAACATTAACAGAAACACAAAATTCATTATTTAGTGAGGAATCAAGCCAACATACATTCAACTGAATGTTCACTCATAAATCTTCCAATGTTGAATATTGTTGAAACGGCCCTAAATCTCTATTATCTCTTATTTAAAATATTACCTGGAGTTTTTAGTTTTCTTTAATAGAAAATTTTAGAAGCAATTTGTAGTTGCATGTTGATAATATCTAACCTTAACATTTTCATCCGGTTATAATGTACTCATTGGACTGCAGATAAAAATAATAAGATATTCATTAAAACTGGATGTATGTTTAACTACATAAACAAAACCTTCCCTTTCCTGTTGGCTTTGGAGTATAACTTATTTATATCTAATAAAGTATTTTCCCAATGAAAGTTATTATGTTTTTAGTAGAAATATGCACTAATCTAACAAATAATTTGTATTTGTAACATTGAACATCCACGTCCCACAATAATGTACACATTCATAATATATTTTTTCTCTGATATAGGTATTAGCAACTCGTGTCGATGTGTAAACTAATAAATTAATTATAATAAATATCTGATTTTCACAAGAACCTGAATAAATCTACGTCGAAGATTTTAAGATTTCATTTAAATTTTCAATATAGGCGTAATATACTGAGGTAACGAAGTTAATAAAATATTAACAAAAGGCAATAAAAAAAGAAAACAATTATGACGGCCTCACCATGATCTTGGTATGATTAAAATTGCTTGGAATATATTATATCTTGAGCTTTCTCAACCCGAAACTGAAAGTCATATTCATCGTCATATCATTTAATTTCTCGATTCAATTATTTCTAACATGACCATGAGAAATCGTTAAAATAGGGGAATATTATCAATTTATTAATAGTAAAGGTAGAGAGGATAATGGGTAATGTGTGAAAAAAGTTTTTTTTGTTATTAGAAAATATCACTTTGTCCACGTGTAATCCACTACCAAGTTATTTTCTAGACAGTCGGCTACTTTAAAATTCATAAGAAAGTCAAAATGATGAAAATTATTTATAATAATTAATTTTCTATTTATTTAAAATTTTTATTAGATCATTCTTCTACTAACTAGGAGGTGTCTGTTTGTACATTTTCGTGCAAGAAAACACGACTGATCTAAAACTGGAACGACTTTATTCTAAATTATAGAAATAAGGAAGAACTAATCCACCTTCTAGCAAGCGGAGATTTGAAGAATGCTCCTTCACATGAATAAAGTTGTGCCACTGATGGATGATAACAATAAAGATTTTATGCGATACTTCCGGCTGAGAATCTTGGTAATCAAAAATCACATACATTGCAAGGATTTCATAGTTCTTACAGGATACGGCTCTCCTCATTTTACCTAAAGGGCCCCATTCACATTGAGATCTGTATCGATACATGTGGCAAGTATCGGTATCGCGATACAAATCTCTATATGTATTTGATTGACTCAGTATCGGTGTATCGGTATCAGCTGGTATCGCCGCCTGTTTCACTGTCGAGAAACTTCGATACCGCGCGAGTGCAACTGATACGAATATCTACTTGTCGCAACGTGTATTTGTATCGCGCTAGCATACATCAATATATTATTATTCTAATAATAATAGAAAGTGAAATAGGTAACGATGTCGGCAGACAGAGACTTTTGGGAAGACTTTTTAAATATTTACAAATTGTATCCGTGTTTGTGGAATTCTGCATCGAAGGAATACTCAAATAGACAGCTACGTAACCATTGCTTGGTCCATATTCTCTTTCTACGCCTTTTTTCCTTTAAAGCTTCCGATAGTGCTACTGCAACTGCCACCATCACTGGTTGAGTTAACATTTCGGTTTCGCCTTTAAAATTGAAATGGAGTCTCATGATTCCGTTTCAGTGTGTATATCATGATTCCGTCTCAGTGTGTATGTGGTACTTGATACTAGATACATATCTCAATGAGATTTGTATCGATACATGTATCGATACAGATCTCAATGTGAATGGGGCCCTTTAAGGGCATGGAATCTTGTCGCAATATGTATAAAAACTACTCTGACCTTACAAAAAACATTTGTTGTTATTGCGCAACCGCCGGCGCTAGTAAAATTAAATCATCTCTCCCAAAATGTCACTCTTTTGTACGAAATTGATAGTGGGCTTATATCTAAATCTATTTAGATAAAAAATCGACATCTTCCTGTTTTACAGCCTATATTAGCTACACTTACAACACATACGTATCGCTGACTATCATGGAGGCCAAATATGGTGTCAAGCCTGCAGAAAGAAATGCTTGTTATACGACAAGATTCATTGCGTCGCGTCGTTGGTCGCTGATTGTATAGATTTGATCACAGAAATATTACTGGATACACAAAGAAAATTGTTTTTCATTTATAACTTTATTCGATGAAGTGGTCTTCTAGCTATATGCATCATATGGAAGTGATATAAGGGTTTAACTCCAAAAATTATTTTTAGAATAATGAAGCGCACTTTGAAGGTACAAGCTACATCAATTTCAAGATGCCACATATCTGAAAACATCTTCTACATAGTCATTGTCTGAATGTAGCGATATTTTGTAATCGGTATTTGCAGTTTAGTTCTACGATTCGTATCAACTATTTAAAAATAGAAGAGTTTAAGATGACAAATCCCATTTTGTTATGCAAGGGAGTTAAATTGTATTTTATTAATCATTTTCTTATTAAACAATTATTGTATTTCACATCTCCCAAAATAAAAACAATGATGCCGATTTGACTGTGATTGTTTTCATCATTTATATAATATCTGACTTAATGAGACAATGAAACTTTGAATTACAATAATTAGCAGTCTAATAAATTTTATTTACTGAGACAGACTATAATACTACGAAGGTTAAAGTGATCACGCGATGAATCATTTGTATAGAAGTAAATTTATTATAGGGCAATGCTTAATAAAAGAATCCGATAAGTGCAAATAGAAGTAAAGGTAAACATTAGATTTAATTGATATTTTAATCAGTTTATTGACGCCTTTATCAATCTTTTTTATTTATATTTCATGTGGAATAAATGTTTGATCCGAGTCCTTTGTTTTTAATTAAAAATGTCCACCTTATTTTCTTATCTCAACAGATTATGTTGTAAGAAGTCTGATTGGAAACGTTTTGTTTTATGAATGTTTGATACTCCTTATTTTCCCCATGTTGTGTTGCCAGAGCTCTGACTATTTAGTTCCCCGTTAGTTTATTATCATAATTTGTTTCTTGTGGATGACGTATATTTTTCATGACAATTATGACTTTGGCTGTCCAACCCTTCTGGCTATCCCTACATAAAAAATCGGAAGTTACCATTAATTGTGATGCATTGAATCGATGGAAGGTAACAGTTTTAATTTAAAGTTTTAATGAAATTAGCATATTTGCTGTATCATTTATTCAATGTTGTTTTCATGACCAATAGTTGTTCAAAAACATATAGATACTTTTAAAAAATTATGGATTTGCGAAGATGCAGTCTACGAAGATCATATTTTTATTTATTTATTAGTAGTACAAAGAAACGTTACAATTACCAAAAAACATGATCAAATCTACGAATATAGTTGGAGAGGAATGATTATAGGTATTATAGTATATTAACAAATTAAAAAGACGACAATAAATTAATGTTAAATGAGGCTTTCAAACGTGAGGATGAAATGAACGAATTGTTAGAAAAACAAGAATAAATAATTAAGGAACTAAAAGAATTTATACTAGAACTACAAAAAAAGTATTTAATGTTATAACAAATCTAAAAAATACTAAGTCAAATGATGCTTATTCTTTAAAAAAACATAAAAATATTATATGCAATTAGATTCAAAATATTAATCCCGTTAACTAAACTTAATAAATATTTGCATACGAACAGACACATTCCAGATATTCTCAAACTTTCTAAAGTTATACCACTACATAAAAAGGAATCTATAAATGACGTTGAAAAGTTCCGTTCAATTTCAATTCTACCTTTATTTTCGAAAATATTTGAAACATTGTTAAAAATTCAGTTGTCTTGTTACTTTGAGGCAAATAACTTATTTAGTTCAAGCCAGTTTGATTTTAGAGCTAAATCGTCCACAACATTGGCCATAAACAAGTTAACCGAATTAATAAATAATAGTTTTGAGTCCGGTGAACATGTATATGCCCAGTTTTGGATCATTCTAAGGCTTTTGACTGTGTCACACATCAGATCTTGATAGATAAATTAGGTTTTTATAACCTCCATATAAATGGTCTACATTTAATACAGTCATATTTGACAAATAGATGCCAATAAGTTACATACAAATAGAAATTCCAGCTCACTAAGTATGGATCATGGGGCACCTCAGGGTTCGGTATTGGGGCCTATCCTATTCCTAATGTATATTAACGATATATCAAGCATAACCCTCTCATTTCGTTATCTTTAGCAGATGATAACCATCATTCAGTCGCATAGAATATTGACACATTATGTACTAATGTGAATGGAACATTGTTAGAGACCCAAAACCGGATTGCCGCAAACCAACTCGCTTAAATAAGTCGAAAGCTGAAAAAACGGTCTTTAGTCTAAGAAACATCACCGAGTTAAATGACAAAGACAGAATTAAATTTCTTGGAGTGTACCTAAGTAAGAAACTATCGTGAGAACATCATGCACTTTGTTTGCAATAAAGTCTCGGTTAGTATATACCTATCAAGAAACCTTGTAAATATCGTTTCTCAGAAGACATTAATTACAGCCTATCATGGTCTTATTCATTCCACATTATATCATATGCTATATGATTTGGGGACATTCCACTTACAGCGCTAGTGTTTTGGCGTTGCAAAGAAAGCTGTAAGGATTTTATATGACCTAAATTACAAAGACGACTGTAGACAAGCTTTCAAAAACTTAAAGATATTAACTATGCCCAAGTACATATATTTGGCTATGTTTACTGTATATTAAGGAACATGCCTCAAGCTATACAACACACAATAGTGTGCATAGTTATTCTACGAGAAATAATAACAACATTTATCCGAACGTTTTAAGACTTTCAATAACTCGTAATTGTTCTAATTATTATGCTTCAAAGTTTTTTAATTATTTACCAGCAAAAGTTAAAGACCTTGACCTCTTAAATCATTTAAAAACACTGTAAGAGCTTACTTAATAACCAGTGCTTTTTATACTCTTTTGAGGAATTTCTTCTTCAGATATAAACAACATATTGTGTTAATCCTAATTTCCACTATATAATGATTACACAAATTATTATTTTTTTCCACTCTTATTTTATTGCGCATTCTTCACTTAAATTATGTTTATGTT